>OX345641.1:7669064-7736564 GCA_947044365.1 Petrosia ficiformis | reverse complement strand
GTGTGTGTGTGTGTGTGTGTGTGTGTGTGTGTGTGTGTGTGTGTGTGTGTGTGTGTGTGTGTGTGTGTGTGTGTGTGTGTGTGTGTGTGTGTGTGTGTGTGTGTGTGTGTGTGTGTGTGTGTGTGTGTGTGTGTGTGTGTGTGTGTGTGTGTGTGTGTGTGTGTGTGTGTGTGTGCACATGAAAATTAATTATCACAATCTATAATGGATGTAATTATTAAAATAACAAATGTATTGGTTAGTACAGGTGCAGGGATGCCAATTATAATTTAATTAGTCATGTTATGACTGCATGGTAAAATGTATATGTACCAATTACAATCAATTATCATGTCTAATATCTCATATTTAATTCAGATGCACAAAGAAGGTTTGGAAATCTAAAACGATTTAATCAAAATATCTATTCTCCTTTTTTGTATATCTATTAGACAAAGATAAGGAAATTGAAATTGCAATTATAATTCGTACAAGTATTGTATGATCATGCAGTCATAAACCTACACAACCAATTAAATTACAATTTCCATTATTCCTTGTAACTGTACTAACCAATAAATTAGACAGTTTATACTTGCAGTGTATTAATATTGTTTTATGAACCATGACCTGCATTTGATAAATTCAACACCTTAACTATAATATATGTTTGTTAAGTACAGCTAAATAAACTGTTACTATAATGTAATGTGATAGTGTATATTAACACAGTGGGTGTGCAAATTCCATTCATACATTATATTTGGTCTCATATCACCTTTCTATTCATCTATTCATCTGTCCATCTATCTACCTGTTTGTCTGTTCATGCATCTATCCTTCTATTCATCTGTCCATCTAGCCATCTGTTTATCCACAGGCAATCTATCCATCGGTCCATCTTTTATCTATCTATCCATCTGTCCATCTATTCATTTATCTATCTATCTATCCATCTATCCATCTATTTATCTATCCATCATTCTATTTATTTATCTATCCAATATACTTCTATCTATGTGTTCATCCATCTATCCATCTGTCCATCTATTCATCTATCTGCTATCTATCTATCCATCTGTTCATCTGCTGCTTTTCACCTCTATTTATCTGTTTTTAAACCTTTACGTGTTTTTTTTTACTATTATTTACCAGTTTCTCACCTTTATTGTTTGTGTGTTTTCACATTCATTTACATGTTTACTAACTGAATTGTCTCCTCCTTTTACCATCCATTCGTGTAGTATTTTTAGTAACAACAACTCGACCGGAGGTTCATTTATAGCAGCTTTCACAAACATAAATTTCACTGGATACAGTATGTTTTCTTATAATTATGGACTAACAGTTAAAGTTAGTCGAAGGCTTGTGTTATAAATCCACACTCAAATTTTATATTCAACAGATTAGTGGATGTCTAGTTAAGGTTCAAGGAAATGTTACGTTTACTGGTAACCGTGGTGATGTAGTCGGTAGTGTTGCTATGTACCTGTCTGCTTTTGGACAGATAGAGATATACAGAAACTGTCATCTGACATTCAATAACAACAATGGAACGTTAGTTAACCTTGAACACATACATATATGTGTGTACATACATAAATAACATAAATGCATTACATACATACCTACATTTATAAAACATAAAGCACATACATTCATACTGCACTACACACATGTACTATATATTTATTCATCACACACTAATTTTATACTTGTGCTTTCCTTTCATTTAGTATTGGGGCAGCAATCTATGTCCAGCTTCAACAGTTTCCGTTGTTATATTCATTTCTTGTGTCTAATCCATTGTGTTTCATACATTATGAAGATCCATCAGTTCCACCAGTTGATTGGCAATCAGTGAGCACTTATGTATTGTTACTATATTTAGTACTGTTAGTATTGTTACTATATTACTGTATTTAGTACTGTTACTATATTTAGATATTTAGTACAGTTATTATATTTAGTAGTGTTACTATATTTAGTATTGTTACTACATTTAGTATTGTTACTATATTTAGTATTGTTACTCTATTTAGTATTGTTACTATATTTAGTAACGTTACTATATATACTATTGTTACTATATTTAGTATTGTTACTATATTTAGTAACGTTACTATATATACTATTGTTACTATATTTAGTATTGTTACTATATTTAGTATTGTTACTACATTTAGTATTGTTGCTATATTTAGTATTGTTACTATATTTAGTATTGTTACTATATTTAGTAACGTTACTATATATACTATTGTTACTATATTTAGTATTGTTACTATATTTAGTATTGTTACTACATTTAGTATTGTTGCTATATTTAGTATTGTTACTATATTAGTACTATTACTATATTTAGTGTTGTTACTATATTTAGTACAGTTACTATATTTAGTACTATTACTATATTTAGTATTGTTACTATATTTAGTACAGTTACTATATTTAGTACTATTACTATATTTAGTATTGTTACTATATTTAGTACTGTTACTATATTTAGTATTGTTACTATATTTAGTACAGTTACTATATTTAGTACTATTACTATATTTAGTATTGTTACTATATTTAGTAATGTTACTATATTTAGTACTATTACTATATTTAGTATTGTTACTATATTTAGTACAGTTACTATATTTAGTACTATTACTATATTTAGTATTGTTACTATATTTAGTACTGTTACTATATTTAGTATTGTTACTATATTTAGTACAGTTACTATATTTAGTACTATTACTATATTTAGTATTGTTACTATATTTAGTAATGTTACTATATTTAGTATTGTTACTACATTTATATAGTACATGAATTTCTAATGAGTTCTGATTCAACTCAATCATATTTTTAATTACTGTTTTCACACAGGATTTAATACACTTTTCTGGAAACAGCGCTCTCTTGGGATCAGCCATTTATATATCTTATGTTGATCTTTGTTCATACTATTCCAAAAATGAAAGTGATCTCTCCAGTATTTTTGATATTCAGAAGTTTCCAAAATGGCCTATTTTTGAATTTAGGTACTCATTAATTAATGTCTTTCTACCTTCCTCTATCTTTACTTCCATCCTTTGCTTAAAATTTGAATTTCTTATTTATACCTACACCTACTAATTTAAACTTACATCTTATTAGGGTCAAGAAGGTGTAGTCTGGGAAGAGGCATTATCTCAGGCTAGGGAAAGGGTGTGAAGGGTATGGTCTTAGGGTCAAGAGTATAGGGAATGGGTGTGACCCTTAGTGTCAATGGTGTAGAGAACAAGTGTGATTTTACGGTGAAGGGTGCAGGGATCAAGGGTGTAGACAAGGGGTATAATCTTAGGGTCAAGGTTTTAGGGATGGTGTGTCAAGGGTGTATGGAAGGGATCTGGTCATGTGATTGTTATCTAAGGGTCTGGCATGATCTTAGCCGGGTAGGAAAGGGGTGTCCCTTAGTCAAGGGTGGAGGTAAGGATGTGGTCTTAGGGTCAAGGGTGCAGGGAAAGTGCATGGAATTAGGGTCAAGGGTGTAGGGAAGGGGTGTGGTCTTAGGGTTTAGGTTTAGAAAAGGAGTGTTATCTAAGGGTCTGGCATGATATTAGCTGGGTAGGAAAGGGGTGTCCCTTAGTCAAGGGTGTAGGTAAGGGTGTGGTCTTAGGGTCAAGGGTGCAGGGAAAGTGCATGGTCTTAGGGTCAAGGGTATAGGTAAGGGGTGTTATCTTAGGGTTAAGGGTATAGGGAAAGGGTGTGGTGTTAGGCTGAGTCAAGGATGTGGGGAAGGGGTGTGATGTTAGGGTCAAGGGTGTAGGAAAGGGGTGTGACCCTTAGCCTCAAAGGTGTATGAAAGGGGTGTGGTCATACAGGGCCAAGGGTGTAGGGAATGTGTACGGTCTTATATGTAGGGAAGGGGTGTGGTCTTACATCAAGAGTGTAGGGAAGGGCAGTGAAGGGTATATAGGGAGCTTAATTCATCAAAAATATTCTCTGTAGTGATAATACTAACACTCTTCATGAGAAGGACCAGCAATACTACATTCAAACACCAGCATTTGGAATCAATACTGAGATGTATGAAAATAACGAGGTTAGCATTGGTAGACACAGATAGAATATAGAGCAACATGCAGTTAGGGTTGAGTGACATTTAGTTATTGCATTAGGTACTTCATGGAATATTACTATTGTTGCATATGATTTTAATATGAAGGACAAGTAGCTTCAAATAAATAGAAATAGGAGACAAGCTGAAACTTGTTGTTGTTATTTATATCATCGTGATCCTTAGTCTGTATAACTTTTAGTTAACGTATTATTATGTGTAATTATAACTAAAAAAAAATGTTTTGTTTGTGATATTTAGAAAATGTATAGATAAGCTACATAATTGTAATAATGATTATAATTGAAATGACAGTTTAATTTGGAGATATGTTTTCATTATTTGTATCATACAAAATTTAGTTAATTATTTACATAAAAAGAATAAAACAATAAGCAAATAATTGGATGACTAGATCATTGTTAAATATCTACAGATTAAATTGCACCCAGGAGAAGAACGAAACCTGAATCTTACAGGATTAGATCAATTTGGTAATCCTACCTTCTTCATTACTCGAATCATTGACAAAGATGAAAGTTTTAGTAGTACTCTCTCAGACTTGTTTAATGTGTCTGGATCATTCGAGCCTCTAGCTAACCTTTCAGTTGTTTATAACGAGAAAGTATGTTTATATAGTACATATATTTTGTGTATGTGAATATGTGTTTGTACACACATGTGTAAGTAATGACATATGTGGGATAATAGATATGCATTTGTGTACTAATTATATATGTACGTGCTCATACATATATGCATATAAAGACATACATGACATATGTACATAATATATGTATTATTGTGTTTGTATGTATGACTTACTTATATAATTACATGTTATTGTTTATAGAATAGAGTAATAGTACGGTTTGACCCCAGTCTTATGTTGGTATATCCTAATACAATAACTAACATCATTTTTGATTTGGAACTCCCTGTATCAGAAGAGAACTCAGAAGACGGGTTTGTTGAGACTCTTAGCAACATCAATAAACAGGTCTTGATAGAGATACAGAATAGTAATGGCAAGACTGTAAGTAATCTGCAACGTGTTACATGCACATACATATGTATACACTGCAAAACCAAAATAGTTAAAATAACTAATTTAATGGTTAGTACAGTTGCAAGGATTTTGTTGTTATAAATACATATAATACCATAGATACTTTGTACTAATTATATTCAATAACAATTGAAGCTAAACAATTTTAGGGTGCTGTCTACTTATATTTCATACTAAAGTACATGTAATTGTATCTGGCCATCAAAAGGATTTGTAAACCTGTAAACACATAATTTAATTATGCATTTCAATATTTGGTGCACATTATGTCGTAGTAACATAATGCATGTAGCCACAACATCCTCTATGACAATTGACAATCTAAATTGGAACTCATGCTTTTCCTTGCAACTGTACTAACCAATAAAATGGTTATTTTAACGATTTAGTTTTTGCAGTGTATGCATGTGTATATATATGCACATACATGTGTTAATGTACATACATATTGTACATTTACATACATTATGTATACATGCACATACATGTGTACATGTATGTGTATATGCACATACATGTGTTAATATACATACATATTGTTCATTTACATACATTATGTATACATGCACATACATTATGTGTACATGTAATTCATCTGTATACATAATGACGGTTTGCATGGCTATTGTTTAATTTCATACATGTGTACCATTAATCTTTAGTATGACTCTCTTGAGTTAAACCTAACTGTGTTGCCATGTAAAGGTGGATACAACTTACAATTAACTGATCCCAATGTTGCTACTTGTGTATGTAATGGTGCACAAGACAATCCATTTGCAGTGCTGGACTGTGACGACAAGAAAGATGCAATAATACTAAGGGTATGTGTACTACACATAACTACATATGTATCCATGTATGTAGGTATGTGTTCTGAAATCAGAGTGGTAATTATTAGTTACCTCTCTATAGTTGTGTGTGTGTATGTATGTATGTATGTGTCTATGTATATATGTATGTATGTATTTATGTACCATTGTAAATGTGTATGAAATGTTTCTATTACACAATACAGAATGGTTACTGGGCTGGAGACTATATTGATGATGAAGATGAAAGTGGTATACCTCATTTGGACATTTATACTTGTCCTGTTCCATATTGTCAGTGTCAAAGTGATGGGACTAATGGTTCGTGTATAGCAGCCTTTTATAGTGATGATCCTAATGAACAATGTCATCCTCCAAGAGAAGGTGAGGGCACTGGAAGAACAGAACAGTTATATTTAGCATTTTAAAAGACATTGAAATGTTATTAATAAGATTAATTTTAATACCAAATTCATTGACTGCCGTCAGTATTATTCTTATAACCATTTTCACTAATTAGCCAGTTAGCTAGAGACTGAGGCAGGGGTAGGAGTCCATATTGAAAGATTACCTCGGGCTCAATCTACTCTTTTCATGGCCATGCCCTTTATCCTTATATACATGATTGATAGATGAATTGATGAAAGGATGAATAGATAGATAATTATGAATGGATGGACCATGTTTGATGATGGATAGTGTGATGAATGGATGGACCATAGCATACTGACTGATGCATTGTTTAATGGATGAATGAATGGAGTACAACATGTGTAATGGTGGATTGTTCAATAAAAGAATGGATGGACAGCTGAATTTTGAATGAATACGTCACAGTCTTGATTATATTTACTTTCAAGGTTCTCTGTGTGGAACATGTGGTAATGGTACTACTATTACAATCCTGAGATTTTTGTGTAAAGAAAATTGTGAAGAGCAGCAATATACTATCTACTATGCGACAATTATTTTAAGTTAGTAAAAATATATGACAATAAAATTATTACAATATGTATATCCGTTATATCTCCATCAATCCTTTTTTTTAATCTATCCAGTCATTCATTTATTCATCTATCTGTTTGTCTCTGAATGTTCAAAGACCTTATCAGTACTTTTGATATTGATACCTTTGAGGTGTCTCTATTTGTTTACATATCTATGTATCTATGTATCTATCTATGTATCTATTTATCTACATGTATCTGTTTGTCTGTCTATACATGATATCTATCTATTTATTTATTCATCTATCTATCTATTTATCTATCTATCTATTTATCTATCCATTTATATTCAGTTATTGTTGACAGTGTAGTAATAATTCTTGCATTACTGGTATCCATTAAATTCAGTGTTCGTTTTCCTCACTCAATGAGAGCAATTATATTCTACATACAGGTTTGTGTATTCAGCATCATGTTCTTATCTTACTACTTTCATTTTATACTCATCTAGACTGTGTACATTGCTACCGAGTTCTTTCCTATTAAATTTTGGAACTCAAGACAATATGTAAGTATTGGTATGATACTTAAAATATTGTTTAAGAGCAATCATGATAGAGGATGTCTCAATCATTTAATGTGCATGATCTCTACTGTATGTAACTGTGTATTAATAGGATGTGATCTCTTATCTTTGTAATTCACAAGGCCACACCCACACTGCACATGTGAATATTTAATGATTTATTTGGTTCAGTTCAACGTTTTGGCCACAGTTAATGATATTCATTTCAAAGTGCTTCTTTTTCATGTAACCATTCACTGCATTACATTATATCATGTGACTATATGTCAGGTGATTGAATCCTGCGACTATGTATGACTACATGTCTCCTTCATGTAACCATTCTCTTCATTATGTTATGCATTGTACCATGTAATCGAGGCAGTTTAGCTGTAAGGGTGGGGCCGGGTTTGGTAACTCAGTGGCATGCATTGAATGTCATTAATTGACCACACCCCAAATGAATAATTAATTAGCCAAAAATGTTCATGATGTATCTCCATTGCCCCACGTATATATATATGTCATATCTCCACACATCCTTTCCCTTCTGTGCACGCCTCTGGTTTTGGTACACTATATAGCAAACATTTTAATTTAAAGTTGCAAATGAAAAAATTACGTTTGTACTGACAAAGAGGTGATATATTTATGTATTAATTATTGATAGTCATAATTCATAATTATATTATTTTGTAGATGCTATATTTAAGCAATCTTCTTGGTCTTTATTTTCCTGTTGACTTTTGTTTTATTCCTGGAGCTGATACAATTTTAAGTTTCATTCCACGATTCATTCCTCCTATTCTGCTGTTCATTATCTCTACTTTGTTTTTGTTTTCAAAAAGGTAATCCATCTTTTAACTCTTCATCGACTGATCTATCTAGTTTTAGTTTATGTATTCAATCCAATTATTTATCTATCTATCCATCCATCCATCCATCCATCCATCCATCCATCCATCCATTTATCCATCCGTCCTATATTTCAGAGGTAGAATAGGAATGTGGCATGGAGTATGGGCACTAGTCCAAGTGACATATGCTCCTCTAGTCTATACATGTGTGATGTTACTACACTGTCCCAGACTTCCAAATAATGAAGTCTTTGGTAATGTCAATGTGAGTCGTGTTTAACTATAAGATAATAATAATAATATTAATAATGGTATATACTTATGTATAAACATACATACACAAATACATATGTACATACATACACACATACATACATACATACATACATACACAGTTACATACATAAAACTTACGTATATTTTACATACATATTTGTAGTAATAATGTACATATATACAATAATACATACATACATACATATACTAATTATGTAGTATATAACATAATTATCATTTGTTACTATATTTAGAGATGGTTTTTGGATGGCTCTATTAAGTGTTTTGATGATTCATCGCACATAATTCTTGGAACCATTGCTATGGTATTTCTACTGGGTCTGGTCTTAATTATTCCTCTCATATTTGTTTTAGTTGTATTTGAATGGCATCCATTTATACAGGTATTCATCAGTATAATGTCTCTGTGCTCTGTATCACTATTGTAACAAAGAATATGTTTAGTCACCTATATATCTTTCTGTATACATATTCATCCATACATTGATCCGTTGATCCATCTATTGATCCATCCATCCATCCATCCATCCATCAATCCATCTATCAATCCTTCCATCAATTCATCCATCAATCTATCCATCAATTCATCCATCCATCCATTCATCCATGCTGCATCTATCTATCCATCCATCAATTCATCCATTAAACTGTCCATCAATCCATACATCCATCCATCCATCCATGCCTGCATCTATCTATTCATCCATCCATCTATCTATCTATTTATTCATCTCTCATTGTAGATATTTGCCTATCAATTTATCTATTCATCTATTTATGTATATTTACATACATACATTGAATGTGCTCTCACTTCAGCTACTTATAATTATATTTGTTTAATTACAGGAGAGATATCCTATTTTAATTAATGTGACAAAAGCATTAAAAACAGGATATCAACCACATAGAAAATGGTGGGCAGTGATAGATATTTCAAGAAGATTATTGTTGATTGGAATTGTCATTGGGTTGCCAGGACGAACGGTAAGTGTAGTGATGTAATATGATGTAATGTTATGTCACTTAACCAACACAATAGCAAATAGCATGAAAATGAAAGTGTCCATACACACTTACTATACTTACATGATAATTGTTAATAACATAATTTTAAATCAAATTATTTTTTCTCATGCTCTCATAGCATTTGTAGATTTCAGATGAAATTGTGTTTGTTTGTAGTTACCATATATGGGTACCATTATTGCAGCCGTGTCTGAATATATTAAGTCAAGATTCATTTTCAGCTACATCCCTGAGTAGTCTTGCGTAGCCCGACCCAACCTTCTGCTATGTGACGGGAAGGGTCTGGTCAACCCACTGTGCAAGCATTCGTTAAAAATTTAGGCAGAGTTTTGGCTATTTCAGTGGGTGATGAACTGCTAATAATATTCATAATCAAAATAAGTATATTCATAACTATACTTTCCCAGTAACCCAGCTGTATGAATATTATTACTACTGTTATGAATTCGATTACCAGTTTGCCAGATACTGGACGCTCTTGACAAACACTAGTACACTGGGTTGACCAGACCCTTCCCATTGCATAGCAAAGGGTTGGGTCTGGCTACGCGAGACTAATCCCTGAGCTCACAATTTGCTTGGAGGTATTACACTCTTCTCCTGCTTGTGTTAATGAGGTACTCATGATCCGTATATAGCTAGCATATACATACCAATAACCAACCATGCATAATTATATTATTATACATTCTCTAGGTCACTCCAGTCTATATACTGGCATTCTTCTTTGTACTACATCTTTACTTCCAACCTTACAAATATCCAATACAAAATATTTTGGAAGCCATTGTCCTTCTCAATTATATAATACTCTTTGTGCTTCGTTTTCCACAAACACTACTGGATGCATTGGATCAATATACTGGGACAATGGTACCTTCTGAGTATGGTCGAGAAATACCTAGTTCTTTCAATATTGTGATTTTTTATACTTTGTTCTTCAATATACCAATATTTATTGGTGTGTGTGTCTGTGTGTCCTGGATAATACATAGAATATGGTGAGTATCATGTATGTATATACCTCTAGGCCTGTGTATGTATGTATGTATGTATGTATGTATGTATGTATGTATGTATGTATATATGTATGTATGTTTGTGCTATTAGGTCTGTGTGTACATACATATGTATATATGTATGTTTGTATGTACATATGTATGTTTGTATGCACTTACATAGATATGTGTGTATTTAAGTATTTACATATTATATATATGTATGTCTGTATGTATGTATGTGTGTATGATGTATGTATATATGTACATACACTTCAAACTATCTTTCAGGAGATATTATAAACAGAGGAGAGCATTAAAAGAGGAAGAGACAAGAGATAGAAGGAAGCCACATGAAACAGATATGGATCGTTATTATGATCATGATTCAATTGTTATGATTGATGCGGCTGGTAAACAAATATCGTTTAGTGATATTGATGATATGCAATTATGAAGAACAATGAAATTAATTGTATTTTTATGATCATAATTTACTTTCAGGTATAAAATTTTTTCTTATTATTTTATCAAATGGCATTATGTATTGCATCTGGTATATATTAATTGTTGTGTGTGAATATAATGATTATTAATTAATACGTGTTTTGGTTTCGAAAATAAGATATAATTTGTTAGCTAGCAAATGACCATGGGAAATGGGAAGTGTTTATATTTGCAGCAAGTATCTAATAATAATTAAAAACATGCATCTACAATAAATATTGTTATTCCCTAGTGATTAAAGCCAGTACAACAATAACAGCAGCAACTGCAATTGTTAGCAGTTTGTTGAACTCTGTATGATCATGCAATTGCATCTGACATGTCATATAGCATGGCTGAAAAAAGATAGAAGCCATCTATACACATCCTAAGAACTTGAGAGGCTACTTTTTCTTGAAGTGAACTTTGATATATAATTGTGTATGTAATTAATTACCTAAGTTATATCCACATCCTCCACACTTACATCTGGAATATACAGCTGATTCAGATATTATAAATAATAATGTACATTGAAAGATATTTCACAATAATTAGAATAATTATCAAAAAATATTATAAAAATTATTTAAAGTAAAATTGTTATAAAAAAATATTTAAAATATAAAACTAAAAAATTGGAAAATTATAATTATAATAACTACCAAAATATTTTTCAAATTATTTGTTATTACATTTTAGAAAGTCTACTACTTCTTTCGCAACATTTTTCATTTCCAGGTCATCAAGGACCTTTATAATCTTTGCCCATGTCACTTCACATGTTTCTGAATCAATCCATTTCCTAAGCACTTGTTCCAATTTCCAATGGTTTTCTTCATTTTTCGCTCTCAAGTTATCTCGAAAATCATCGTCAATATCCAGTTGCAATGCAAACTCGTCGTAGTGAATTGAATGTTTCCTGAGTAACTTGTAAACATCTTTCCTTACTGGTGATCTCTTCATTATATCATCATCTGAATCTAAAATATAAAATGAACTAAGTAAGATTCTGTTGTAAAACACATGTTGTTATTAATGATCAGTTTAATATGTGCATAATGAATGAATAACTCATTAGTAGGATATAATTATAAGCATCTGTTTTATAATAGATCCTTATGTGTCCATCAGGTGTCTTGGGTTCTGTTACTGTAAATCAGATATAGGCCTCCTGGAGGTGTTATCAACTGATTTGAATGTGATTTCTTACTTCACACACCCAGGCTCTTCAAGATGGCGGAGAAAAAGAGCATGCATTTAACTGTTGGTACATGTGCTAATTAATGTGCAAAATAACACGTGGTCACTAAAGGGTATGAGGGTTTGTAGCACACAATAATATGGCCAAGATGTGCTCCTGGTTTGGAATGAGATCTAGATATCCAAGGTGTTGTACAGAACAGAGATCGCTGGATCAAAGCTGGCTATATTGATTATTTTCAGCTAAGTGAAATGGAAAGATTACGATAGTGTCATGGTTGCCTCCGAAATCTGGGAAATTATAACGTTAATTAACACGCACAAACAGTTGAATCCAGGCTCTTTTTCTCCACCATCTCAGAGAGCCTGGGTACGAGACTACACACAGATATAAATTTAATGGATACAACTGATTTGTAGCACTGGTGGTTCTGCTGATACACCCATTCAACATTATACACCAGCAGTTACATATTTACCTTCATATACATCCTCCTCTAAGCCTCGCATTTTCCTTTTTGACGATGGTACATCTAATAATAGTATAAAATAAAAATGATTTGTGAATGGGTTAACAATCAAACATTATTTTAAACCTTGCACTCTCATAATACAAAGTATATAATAAACAAGTGTATATAGAGAAAAAAAACATCCCTATGATTGCTTTACAAATTTAAGTAAAGATAAACATATCTCTATGACTGCTTTGTGGTGTCCAGCATTCGGTAATCATGGCTGACTTTATCAAGCATGAAAGACAACAGCTGATTATCTACTCTCCTGACCTTTCAAAGGACCTTGTAGAACTTTAGGAATATATTTCAGGCAGAATAGCTAGCTATTAGTTCCAGTTTCTACGTAAGCTACACAGATTTCTTTCTGCTGCTGTTAGAGCTTGATCAATGATCGCGCGTTCTTTTACGCGCCACGCCCATTAATTGACCGAGCCCCCGGGAATGATGTAACTTCCTTAACTACGTATACAACGCATACTCGCGTAAGTGGACACAAGAAAATATATATATAAACATACATCGAACCCGTGGGAAAGCAATCATAGGGATGGCCCTGCGGGCCATAAATATGCAATTCTAATTATGTACAACAAAACTATATTACATTATGTATTATACTCCAACAAAGCTAAGACAAGGCCAGTTAATTGGAGTATAGCTTTGGCTGTACAATAGAAAATGTTACTCTAGCTCCCATTTGATGTTAATGAGAGTCTAGAGGCAGGGTCTATGTACCTTCAGGAGGCATGTAGTGTCGACGTAATCCTTCAGGTTTTCTTTCTACTGCTGTAAAAGAGAGAATATTTATTATATTAATGATAATTATTTTTTATGAAGATTAAATAATGCAGATTTTACTTCTGCATCATATGAAATGGCATATACGAAGGAGCAAAATACAATTATATATTTATTACCTGGACTGTATGAAGTCTCTAGAAATCTAATAATGAAAATGTTTCTATCTTTAGTGGTCCCTTCAACCTTTACACCATATTGCAGATGGTCCTTAGCATTATCATCTGCAAACAGCGATACCATACAGCTAGGTAAATCTGGATATTGTATATGTAAACCCAAATCATTTGGAGAATCTTGATTAGTAAATTCCCGAGTAGCTAGTAAATCAACTTCTTCTTTTGAAACCTGTTCAATACAAGGTAGTATATTTAAACTAATGTATTAGCATAATAAGCAAAACAAACAGTATATAGAAAAGAGAAGACTCAAAGAATTTGTAAAATATAATCTATTTATTTTCTACTTTGTTGTAACAATGTACTCCCATTACTTTGCAAGAGTGTGAATCACAGATAAAAGTTGTTATAATTATAGTGACCTGTAAATTGCAACCAGTGGAAATTGTGGTTATGTTTTAATCATAAATCAGGGAAACAGTTTTTGACATACCAAATACTTTAAATACATGAAAGAAAGATTTCATCCACCAGCTGAACCAGTAAGACGTCCACATGCCACATATGACAATCAATTGTATAGTTTGTACATTACAGAAATAATTATGTGCATGAAACGTCTAACAGAGGTTACAAGTACATGTACTGTTTCAGTTAAATATACAGCTTACTTGGCATGGATCAGAATGTGGTTGCAATGTCCAACCTATAACTTTCTTTTCAGGAAATTTCAGAGTAATTCCAGAATTTGAGCCCTCTTCTGTGTTAAACCTAAACACTATTGTTTCACCTTGCTCAAGAGATGAAAGCGAGTCCTTGACATACTTTGTATAAAAAAGTAAGTTATTTTTATAATAAATTGTTGTTGATAATTGTTATACCTTTATATGAACATTTATGTGTCTTACAACCACAAATTTGAAGATCCAGTTGTTTCTTGAAACCCACTTATAGAAAATAAGTCCACGATACACAGCATTATCATTATCTATAAAATCATACAAGAGTAAATATAGTATGAATGATCATAGGTCTAAGTATTCATTACCCTGTCGTAGAAAACTTCTTGCTTCCACGTTGTCATCATTTTGTTCATTACCACCATCTTCATCTTCTGAAGATGTGTGCGAACTATTATCAGATGGCGGCGGTTCAACTCCGTTTTCTTTAACTATGCCTTTGATACAAAAATGAGACTGCCATAATACAGCATAGAAATTATTAAGAGGAAATTCCCCTCCCTTTTGTATATCAAAGGAGTATGGCCTTCCAGTCTTTGTTTGATGAGCTTCAATGAAATTAAGACACTTCGTTTGTGTTTCACTTTCTAGCAACAAACAATGTTGCATCTCAATCTTTATGTCTTTCTGAAATTTTCCTGCTGTTGATATTGCATACAATGCACTGACAAGTTCTGCACCTTCAGGAAGTATATAACTTCCACCGATCAGAGCTTTCACAGCAACTGGACATGTTTCTGTAGGTGAGAGAGCTCCTTCTGGTACAAATAGTCGAAAGCCACATTCGCTCCAGTCAAAAAACTGTTGTTTGTCACCGTGAACATTGAACACCACTTCATCAACGACACAGGCACCATATAATAAATCTAATAGTAATTGATATGATAAAAACCGGTGAGGGGATGGAGAGAAATAACAAACACATGAATATTATGATGAAATGTATTACAAAGAAATTCACTCTACTACACATGCATGCATGTTTACCTTCCATAGGTACCCAGTAATCAAACTGAACTGCAGCATCTTTAAATTTGGGAAATAGCTCAGAATCTTTTCCTGCTTTAGGATCAGGTAATACCTGGGTTATATATAGATCATCATTATCAATTCAATCAATAATGTTTTGCTCACTTCTGTATCGATCATTTTGTCATGAAATTCTATAACATCTAAAATGTATAAAAAGACAACAATCACAGGTTAAACTCAGTGTCAAAGAGGCTAAACAATAATAATATTGTCAACAAAATTATAATACTAAATAATAGTAACAATAATAATAATAATAATAATAATAATAATAATAATAATAATAATAATAATCACCTGTTGTTAACGCCTTCATTTCTTTTTTTTCAGAACCAAGTTCTACTGCCAATTGATACATTTCTTTATACATTTTGAGTAGATATTCAACTGTAGAATAGAGACATAATTATAGATTATTACTATTCACTCTTGGTGTTTGTTACATTACTGCGAGCTTGAGTTTACAAGTGAAATTCAGCCATATAGAAGAGCTAACATAGTACTATAAAAAGACAACTTAAAACACAACTAGTCATCAACAAGCAGACTTTTAATTATGTGGTTGGACCTACATGTATACCACAGCTTGGCTATACATCTATACTGCAAATTGTATTATCAGATCCGATCTGATATCATTGTCTATGTGAATATATGTATTTATCTAGCTTACATTCTGTAAAATCTGACATTTTGTACGTTATATAGGCAATGCATATGTAATGCAGTTGCATTTGCTACTCCACATATACATGTCTTGCATTGTTTCAAGTACATTATACTAGTATAGGTACAATCCACATACAATGCACTAACCCTTAGATTTGTTTATCCAACACAACATGTCAGGTGTTACCGGACCATCACAGTCAAAACACTGAACCCTATTTTCATCATGTGAGAGAACACAATAGTGGTTATCTGAACAACAGAGATGACAATGAAAACCAATTCGAGGAGGCTCAATACCTGTGAGGTTAAGACGTTTCATCACACTGTTGATAGCATAGCCAATAGTATTTCGAAGATCGAAGCAATATCTTGTAGTACTACAAGAGTAGCGTATTTCTATCCATTGCTCTTTGTCCATTAGTTTTACAATACCTGGTTCATGTATTTTACTCTCTGCTATGGTTAACTGTATCGCATCACGGTACTGATTGACTTTGTGCAGCTCAATATTAAAAACATTTCCATATTTCTCTTTCTGCAGCAACTCAACAACTAAAGTAAAGAAGAAACCATGAGGTGTAATGTGTCCATTCCAAATAAATAGAAGGGGAACACAGCTAGGCTTAAACGGAGGATCATCAGAATAAGGCTCAAATGATAATGCAATCGGAAGAAAGTACTCATCTTTTCCAGTGTGAACGACAGCCAATAAACACTCGAGTAGATTCAGGAATTCATCATTGGAGAATTCGTCTCGACTAGGATCAAGATCATGAAATACTGTGGAGAGAAACGATTTGTTAAACAATCCTTTTTGTCTCAATCTCTCACTCTCTCCTGTTGGACCAAGTCCTGGAGAAATAAAAGAGGCCTTGATTAACCTAAATAGTCTGCTAAGGAGCAGATCCGGATTTGTGAATATCAAGTCAGGAACGTCATCTGGGTGGTAAATAAATAATCCTACATTGTGGAAATACTTCAGGGCTACTTCGCCATCACCCTTTCCCATTTCGAGTAAATCATCTTTCTTGAAGTATTCTGATTTTCGAACAATACCTCCTCTTTTGACTAAATCGAGGTAGAATGCATGCCATTTCAAAGGTACATCAATCACATTTGGTGTTTTCTTTACTGCCTCCAAAATATACTTACTAAGCTCTTCAGTGTATTGTTGGCGTTCCTCTCCATCTGGAGCCATAGCATTCACAGCAAAGATTACCTCATCTGAGGACTTGCGAATCAGAACACGACTGTACTTTTGATGTATTTTTGTCAGCTCGCTGTTGATCTCTTTAAGCTCTGCTTCACTGTTGATTCCCAGCTTATCTTTGTGTGTACCAACTACCATCACCCAGGGGATAAATTTTCCTGAGGTTGCCTGGGCAACAGCTTCTGCCATTTGACAAGTCCTAACTATAAATTCTCGATTAGAAAGTGTTAAATGATCTGGAAGTGTATAATATACATCTTTTTCTTTATCGTAGAAATGTAGTTTTGGCTTGTCGTCAAGCCTTTCATCTAGCCTTATCACTACTATGTGATGTGCTAAATTACAAAACAGAAGAGGAAATATGTCTAGTAGCTGTGGCTCGTTTCCAGAATTGATCATGTAAATCAAATCGACATCAAATAGCTCATTTGATGGTTTGACTTTAGGTAGTTGCTCTTTGATAGATCTCATAGCTTCTGAATAACTAGTAATTTGAGGAGAAACACTCACAGATTCAACAGATATAGATTGTTGTGACTCCTGTGATAATTAGAAGAAATTATACATAATATCAGTATGCTGTCTAAGTACACAGATCTTTCAGATATTTGTTCGACTGTGGATTTGATTTCTAAGCATGTAATATTATGAATATTTACTTTTTAATGAATATTAAATTATTCTGCAGTCTGTGAGCCCGTGGTCTGTTGAATACATGAGGCCAAAGGGACAATAATCATAAAAAGCTCAACCATGGTGTGCAGTTTGTTGTCATGGTAACCTTTGATGCACAACAGGGGAGTTATAATTATGGCCATAACTTTACACTTTTGGACAGTCACTTCTTGTCATCATTTACAAATCTTTTCTAAGAATTACAAATATATTACAAATGCATTATCATTATTATACCTCCCTCCCTGCCTCAAGGTCATTATGGGCATAATCGCCCTTAAAAGGATTGTTCTAAAGCAGGAGTCTTAATCTCACCACAGTATAAGCATTGACATAAAAATTTAACTTCTATTCATATGCGAGTGTTTATAAGTGCATTTATTGTCTATTGGAATGAAAATGTAATGAAAAATTATAAAAATAACTAATCATTGGTCAATGGTTATTATAGTTGGAAGAATAGGTTTTTTAGTCTATTCAAGTTCGGGAGTTGTGGAAGTCAACGTTAGAAGAATTGCATCATTGGAATGTAAAATTATTACGTGTTTGTGGACTCTGACGTGAGCATGTAGTTACCTCATGTATAGGCACTGTCTTGGCAGGAAGGTTTTAGGAAAGTGTTTATTAACCCGAACTTGTTGTCAACATTAAATGAAAGTGAGTCAAGAGCACCTCAAAGACTAATGTACATGACAACTTTGATTGGCAAACTAAGACAGATGTCTGTCTACTCCACCTAAGTTATGTAAAAAGACTGCTGATTCTTAGAATGCATAATTCAGGATCAGATGGCAGCATCAGTAGTGATAGAGAATAGAAATATATATTTTAATAATTGCAGTGTATAATTTACATAGTATCTCTTACATAGTACCTCTTATATGTATAAAGCACTTATTTTAAAGCTGCTTGTAAATTCTTTGTAGTCTTAGGTATTTCTGTGCTCAAGTGCAGGCCCTAATGTATCTTATAGTTTATGATTCGCAATCATATCACACATTGATTGGATTTGGCAAGTTATGATGAGTGGAATGGTCTTTGTTGCATATCAATATGACAACGCATAAGGAAGTTATAACTACAAACGTTTGTGACTATTGAGTATAGTTACATCATACAAAGCACCCAAATTTGTGAGAGCCCACTCCCCTATTTTGACAAAATGAAACTATTCAATGTAAGGTCCACCTCCCTTTAGGATGTGGTTGGTTGGCCCCATCATGTTTTATATTTGCTGTCTAAAATTAGAATTACAATGTAGCTACAGCATCCATGTATTAACCAATAAATTAGTTACTCCAACAATTTGTATTTATCTACTCACGGGTTTGTGTTGCAGTTGGGGACTGGTTACATGAAGACTCTGGACTTTCATTGCTAGCAACTTGATAAGTTCTTCATCATCAACCTCGACTAACTTGCTTCCATCAATGGTGAATCGATCAGTACGTACTGTACTATGATGAACAGCCTTCTCTAAAACATTTGTAGTATGTATTTTTAAGATTGGAGGAGGTAGTCCGAATATAACCCTTTTCAAGCTAGTCTTACCAGCTCCTGGACGACCGTACATGGTGATATTACAAGGTTTGATCTTCCCACCTCCTTCTTGCATTGCTGTTGTAAGAGAAGATTCTAAGAAAAGATTTTGTGCTTCATCATTTTGTATACAAAAAGATTCAGGTTGTTGGAACTCTTCAAATGGGTGTTGCCTCATGTACTTCATTACCAATTCCTCTGCTAATACCATTTCCCCAATTCTTCGCAAAGCTTCTACTATATTGTTCCACGTACCAAAGGGATTAGTTTGAAGCCATTTATGGCACACAGCTAATAACTTGTTCTCAATATTTGCTTCATCTACATTTATTAAATCAAGTGCATCAATTGATATCCCCAAAAAAAGTCCGAATTCTTGCCACTTCATACTACCAAATTTTAACTCTTCCATTAGTTGTATTAGATTTGGTCGAATGGAACTGAATGGCTTGTCTGAGCTGCATGGCTGTTCTTGGGACTGTTTTATGTATTTCATTTCAACCTTTTGTGCGATATCTAATCTCTCTATTTTCTTCACAGCTTTGACAACATCCTTCCATGTAACATCGAGTGTCCCATTTAGCCAAGTATTGCATACAGCAAATAGCTTGTCCTCAATACGAATATTCGCTATATTTATTTCATTGAGTAAGTCAATTGGTACTCCCAAAAAAAGGCCGAATAGTCGCCATTTTAAACCAATGGGTTGTAGCTCTTCCATTAGTTGTTGTAGATTCGGTCTAAAGCATTCAGACATGATGAAGAAGGAGTATCTTGTTCAGACTGGTCGTGATCACAGGAAGTGTCAAATATTTCCCACACCTATTATAATTAACCTTTTTTATAATAAGATACGGTCATCCCTATGATTGAAGCTGTTTCCTTCCTACAACCTCTGTACATGATTACATATACAATCTAAAATGCAATTTACGGTGTGGCAACAATAAAATTCATCATTGATGTCCAGTAATAATTAAGACTTTAAGAGAAAACCACAGTATCTAACATAGCACCAAGAGTCTGTGTAATATTATCTGTTAATACTTGATCAACTTTCTCTTCAAGATGACGTTTAGGATCCTGTTAAAATAAGTAGAAATATAATATAATGAGGAATACACATCATGAGTAAGGAGACATACTATAACAAGCAGTGACGTTGCTATAAATAGTAACAAGCTGTGCTGTTACTATAAATAGTAAAAAGCTGTGGTGTTAGCCTGTTACTATAAATAGTAACAAATAGTGATGTTACTATTAATAGTGTTTAGTGCAAGCAATGATGTTACTATAAATAGTAACAGATACAGCTATTCAGTACAATATATGCTATAAATAGTAACAGATACAGGTATTTAGTACAAGATATGCTACAAGCAAAGATGTTCCTATAAATAGTAACAGATACAGGTATTTAGTACAAGATATGCTACGAGCAAAGATGTTGCTATAAATAGTAACAGATACAGGTATTTAGTACAAGATATGCTACGAGCAAAGATGTTGCTATAAATAGTAACAGATACAGGTATTTAGTACTACGAGCAAAGATGTTGCTATAAATAGTAACAGATACAGGTATTCATGCTATAAATAGTAACAAGTAACATTACAATTTACAAACCTGTTTTCCAACATTCTTTATTGCTAATTGATCAGCTGACATTCCTTCCTCATCCTCAAGAGCCTATAGACAGAAACACCAAAAGCTTAAATATCAGTATTCCAGGAGACGACCCATGATAATACTCCCTCAAATACTTCCACCAACCTACCTTTTGATAACTCTTAGCTAGTTCTAGCATTTCCTATAATAAATCATTATTACAACATATGACAGTGTCACATGACAGTCATGTGATTACCTTAATTGTCTTTTCATTAGAAGATGTGATATGCTGATAATCTTGTAAGTGTAGTCCATCCATCCATGTCTTTTTATGAAGATTTGATAACATCTGAAAAAGGATTACATCTATGTATATATAACTGCATCTATCCAAGTATACATATATGCACAATAATGTGTGTATGTTACCTTGTATTCCAACTCATTCTTACGATAATTTATCGGCAGAGAATAATAATGTCTTCCTAATCCATGAATTAATGCCTGTGAGAGCATGAAAGCGAATCAATCCATTAATTTGTTTGCTTTTCCATTGTCTGTCTGTCTGATGGTCTGTTGGTTCATCTGTCAGTCCGTCTGTTCATCCGTCCATCCGTCTGTCTGTCCGTCCATCCATCCATCCATCCATTTATCCATCCATTCATTCATACCTGAATGGAAGGTTTTTGCAAATGTCCTAGATTAGATGTAGTTTGTCTTGGTTCTTGTCCAAGTGCCTGCATACGAGGGTCAGTCAAACGAAATGCATCAATAACAACCTTTCCTAAATAAGTAATAACACCTCATGAATATTCATCAGATAATGGTATATGAGATGTTACCTTTCACACTTTGTATAGGATCAACCACAACAGCTACAGCACGTGATGATAATGCTTCAAAACTCTGAGATAATGAGAGAGATAGATGAATAGATATATAGATAGATAGATAGATAGATAGATAGATGGATGGATAGATAATTAAGAGATAGATATACAGGGACATATACATGTAGATAAATAGATTGATGGAGAGATATTATTATATAACATAGAGTGATAGATATATTCATGTATACAGATTATAGACAGATAGATAGTTAGTTATATTACCTGTTGTGTGTTAATATCAACTCCTGATAACCAACAACCAAATCCAGGATGAGAATGATACCATCCAACAACCATCTCTGGTCTGAAATGAAATGTTATATTAGATAGATGAATAAATAGATAGATAGATAGACAGATACATGTAGATAGATACAAGATAGAGACAGAAAGAAAAAAAGCTCGACACAGGACAGGAATATAACTACTAAATGAATCTTACAATTACAATTACATGAGAGCTGACCTTCCTGTCTGTTTCAACATGTCCAACATTTTAGCTTGAAATACTGGATCAACAGCTTCTACACTAACACCCTGGAGGAGGAGGAGGAGAAGGAGGATACCGATCATTGCTCAACTACTAATTAACGTTTATAATCTCTTATATTATCTGAACTTACTGTTCCACTTTGAGGCATAGCAAACACATCTATCACTCTTACTGTATAGTCATCAACAAATTCACCCAACATGAGACCCATTACTTCCATTGGTACTCCCGCACGACCTGTAGTACATACATACAAACAAACACTAATATTATACACATTATGATATATACTCACCATGTTTCAACATCTTGAGTGAAACATAAATTAAGAAGAAAAATAACAATGTTTGTAATACAATTTTATATGTGTATAACTGTATATATAATTATGTATGTACATGTAATAACATTTAGGGTTGAGAGAATGTGTATATGTATTATGTATATATATGTACGTATAAATGTACATATATATACTAACATACATGTACATACCTACATACACACATATAAATATTATGTGATTATACTTGTAAATCGGGACTGATTAAAGAAAGACAAATAGATGTGTTTAAATATTAATATTAATTATACTATAAGCTAATGACATTCATTATCTAAAAAGCTTAATGATCAATCTTCATTGATACTAATTATCATTGACAAAATGGCTGATAAATACTTGATCGAAAACGTTTTCCTCCTAACAATAAGGTTTTACAAACACAGTATCAAAAAGATACATGTACACGCATACACTAAAGCATATGTACACACACACATACACACAAATATGTCATATTGAATTGTGTATGTTAGTACATCTGTCAACCTCCATTGTTTACCTTGAGAAGGGCCAGAGATGATATATAAACAGTCTCAGCTGTATCCATCATTGGGGAATCAATTCCCGGAGGTGGCTGCAAGGGAGGGTAAAGGGATTAATCACGTGATTACGTATCGGCATAATAGTATACAAGGTAATAAGTATATACAGTACAAAGATAAGCTCACCTGTCCCATACCAGGTAAACCACCAGCTCCTAACTGAAGAAGACGCTCCATTTTCAAGTCTGTATTCTGTGACTGGAGAATAACCACAGGCACATTGACTGGGGGTGTGGTTAAGGTGTGGCCATTAATTGGCCCCGCCTTTTTTACAAGGTGTGTCTTCATAAAGAAGGAAGGTAAAATGAAGTTTTGTATTCTTACATACTTCAATATTAACATGTTAAATAGTCATAATCGAGTATAATATCATATTATATAATGATATACATTGGTCTTTATTTCCAGGATCACTTGAACTGTATTCAAAATGAGGAGAAGACATGCTCTGAAGGTTGTAAGAGAGCTTGATGCATTTCCAAAGGTGTCAGAAGACTATCAGAAATCCACAGGCAGAGGTGGATTATTCTCTGTGGTTGCTATAACGATCATCATTTTCTTAATAATATCAGAATTCTTCTATTTTAAAGACACTCATATAAGATATGAATATTCAGTCGATACAGATATGGACTCTCGTATTCGTCTAGTATTTGATGTCACAGTAGCTATGCCATGTGAATACCTAGGAGCAGATGTTATTGATGCTGCTGGTGAGAGTAGAACGCTTGTACAACAGATTCACAAAGAACCAGTAGTGTTCGACTTAACTGACAAGCAAAGGAAGTGGTTAAAAGCTAAACAGGCCATCCAGAAGTTAGTTACAAGTACCGCTCCGAGGACTTTGCATGACCTACCAACTGTTAATAGTGCAGTCCACGATCCGATTCCACCTCGACAGAATGAGGATGGGGCTCCTCATCATGACAGCTGTAGGTTGCATGGGTTTATTGAGCTTAACAAAGTTGCTGGAAATTTTCATATCACTGCAGGACAGGCTGTACCACATATA
The DNA here is from genome assembly GCA_947044365.1 of Petrosia ficiformis. Taxonomy (NCBI): domain Eukaryota; kingdom Metazoa; phylum Porifera; class Demospongiae; order Haplosclerida; family Petrosiidae; genus Petrosia; species Petrosia ficiformis. The sequence continues at coordinate 7,712,025 of OX345641.1, read as the reverse complement.
CAAGGACATGCTCATATAAATGCATTTGTCCCTTCGCATTTAGTAAATTTTTCTCATCGTATCGATCGATTTACTTTCGGAGAGTCAGCCCCTGGGATAATTGATCCATTAGAGGGAACGCACGTCGTTACTTCAGATCATAGCCACATATATCAGTACTATCTCCAAATAGTGCCCACCTTTGTAAAAACTAAATTTCAAACATTTTCGTCCAATCAGTATTCAGTAACTGAACGTAACAGACATATTAATCATACTGCTGGTAGCCACGGTCTGCCTGGAGTATTTTTTAAATATGATATTTATTCTCTGATGGTGAGCATAAAAGAAGAAAGGAATTCGTTTATTATGTTTCTTGTTAAACTCTGTGCTCTTGTGGGCGGGGTGTTTGTTACTCTCGGCATGATTAGTCAATTTATAGGATACGTGCAGTCTCAATTAATACATGGAAACAAGACTGATAGTACATAATATATCACATGTATATAATTTAGAAACTTTTCATTGATAATAAAATTATTTTTTAAGAGACATTTATTAAGTTTAACTGCGCATGCGCATAACTAGTTGTGTTGTGCCACACCCCTACCCACGTGTAGCAAGTACAGTAGTAGTAAACAAAGTACATTACCAGTGATCACTCGATTTCAAGGTATATAAGTTGAGTAATGTACTGATTAATACTTTTAGTTTACTGAGTCGAGAAAGAGAATTAACTAATTTCCATTTCTTCATTGCTTAGATCACAAGATATGAGTGTTAGTAACTATCATAACTACCTAAAGAGATCAGCTGCTATTAATGGATTGCAGTTGAAGTACACACCAGCTGCTATCATTAATGGCAGCATAACACCACCTCCTTCTCGGATGTACCCAGGTACGAAATGCTACATGGTAACTGTGTACATCGGAGAAGATCGTTTCCATGGATTCGGTCCTACACCTTTTATAGCCCGAACAGCTGCAGAGTATGAAGCGTATAAAGTATTGTGTATTACTAGTACTGAAGTTGACAATACTGTTGAAATTAAAGATCAAAAGTCATCTGATGCTGTATATCCAAATCCTGATGTGGATTATAATGATATTCATAGACATGATACTTTTAAGGATATTCATGATCAGAAGAGTGATGAACATTGTTCCGGTATTCGTGGATATAATTTTGAAGGGTGTTCTCAGAGTACAGTATCAACTTTACCTTTCAGCCAGCTAGCTGAGGATGTCCCTATTAGTAACACTAATTGTAACAATAATGAGAAAGATGACGAACCTTTTAAACTATATACTGTTTCCGACTCCGATGAAGATACTCAATTACAAAAATCAACTCAAAAAGACGTTGCTCCAGAATTAAGTCAACAACTTCTTACGTCGCATGAACCAGGGACTCATTATTCTCAGCGATTGACTGCTAGTTCATCAACCTCCAGAAACAGGCCATGCCATGATGTTACAAAAACTAATACCAGCATTTCTCAGAGATCCCGATTTAAATATTACACGGTACCTAAAACATACGATGAGGTAATGGCAGCACTAACAAAGAACTCACAAGATACTGACTCAGGAGAAGAATATAAATCTTTCAATTTCTATTCTGGTAAGAAGAATGGGATTGAGGATGAACTGTTACGAGTTGCAGCACAGAAAGGACTTCTTGTGTCTTTTGAGCTCAGTACATATAATAAAGGGACTAGATACATTTCACAAGCTATAGCTGGCAGACATAAGTGCACAGCTACTCACTTCAAAAAAAGAGTTGCTAAGTTATTATCTGCAAAGAAACTTCTCGAAATTCTTGTTAAATTACCAGATGTGATAAAACCATCTCTTCACAGCCAGCCTTGTGTCTCCATGCCCCCCTGTCTCCCACCTTCACCATCACACTCTCAACATGATCTCACAAGTGCCGATATTTCACACCATTTTGAAAATCCTATTGATCAATTACATGAACTCATGATGAAGAGGAAATTAACTTTACCTATATATTCTATTAGTCCATACGTTAATGGATTGTTTCAATATTTCCTTTGTACTGTGACTGCTGATCAGCGTTCAGCTCTGGGTATGTTGTCAGACATTTTAACTGATGTACTAACACACTAGTACAGACATACAACTTAACTAATGTAACAGTTAATGATGTAATGATATGGGAATTGTATTGATAGTCTGATAAATTATAAGTTTTACTATGAGTAGTCATTACTGATACTATATTAATGGTAGATAATGACCTATGTTGATTACTGACGTGGTTATCAGTGGATCATTATACTATAAATAGATTATCTACTGATAATGACCTATGTTGTTTACTGGCCTGCATCACCACAAATAGATTGATGCACTATTGGAGTGAGTGTGTTTACATACTGGTATGTGATTGTTATTATAGTAAATTTTCCTAACACAATAGTATTATTGCTCATATATACTGTTGTAGTGTGTTCACAGTGCAGTATGCATACATAATGACTAAATCGACAATATCAATACTTTCATTATTCAATTTATGAGGCAACACCCATTTTTAAATGCTTCAGTATTTAGCCATTTGTATACGAAGTTAACAAAATGCAATGCAAAAAGTATACTACTTATGCATAGCAAATGTTTGACAGAATAAGGACCATTTAATGAGCCTCGCATATTGAATAACTATTCCCAGAGCCAGTCCACATAGATTATTGCTTAGCAGATAATGTATAATATATTTACTACTGGATTTTTGTTCTTTTATAGGAATGGGTTCGACAAAGAAGGAAGCCAGAAAAGTTGCTGCTGCGAATCTTTTGTTGCTATTTCAAACAAAAGGAGAAAATATTGATCCTTGCAAAGTGAAGAAGGTTTGTGGATGTGTTTATACTCACATATATATAGTCTGCCATTGTGTGTGCAAGTATGGTAATAGATAAATATTAACTGATATATTACTATTGATAGCCATATCTTATTAATAATTATAGATAAAGGTTTGTAATTATCTTTTATTACAGAAGAAACATCATTCCTCAAAAGGGTATTCGTCAACACATCGCAAATCATGTAGTGTAACACATCCACAAACGTTTAGTCAGCCTTCGAAAAACATTATGCATCACATACTGACATCTCCCTCAAATGAAGATGAACGTACCTCTCATTCTATTCAGCCCTTGGTATTTGGTGACAATGTAAGTAGAGTACGTGGGCGTGGCAGAGGGAATGGTTTAAACACTAGACGAGTGGAAGGTGTTGGGAGAACACATGAAGGATGGAAGGATCTGAATATGGCAAAAAATAGAGAAATAGCCAAAACCAAGTCTGTGTCATTAACTGAAGAGGTACCCAGTATCGAGACTGTGCATAGTGTGTCATTAAATGAAGAAGTGGTTGATATATACACTTTATATAATGTTCCATTAAGTGAAGAGCTACCCAGTACCGAGACTGTACATAATTCTCCATTAACTGAAGAAGTACCCAGTACTGAGATTATACATAATGTTCCATTAAGTGAAGAGGTACCCAGTACTGAGACTGTACATAATGCTCCATTAAGTGAAGAGGTACCCAGTACCGAGACTGTACTTACTGCTCCATTAACTGAAGAGGTACCCAGTACTGAGACTGTATATACTGCTCCATTAACTGAAGAGGTACCCAGTACCAAGACTGTATATACTGCTCCATTAACCGAAGAGGCACCCAGTACCAAGACTGTATGTAATGTCTCATCAACTGAAGAAGCACCCAGTACCGAGACTGTACATAATGCTCCATTGACTGAAGAGGTAGCTGATATGAAGAATGTATCATTAACTGGAGATGTAGTTGATTCCAATACAGTGTTATCAATTAGAGAGGTAGTAGATACTGAAACTGCACTAAGTGACTGTATAACAGAAAATGACTACATAACTGATTCAGTAGAAGACCACTTTGAAGAAAATTGTTCACAAGTTTCCACTTCTTCTCCAATAGTAATCAACACGCTATCTAAATCTTTAGGGAGTCTACAAATGGATGAAACTCCTCATTTTGATAAGGACTTAGTGACATCAGTGAGACATACTGATGCATCCACAAAGTCACGTGGCGTCAATAACCAATGGTTTGATCTGTCCATATTATTCTCTCGCTTGCTTTCAGAAACTTCTAAAATGGGAGAGAAAGAGAATGAGGATATATCAGGAAGGAGAGACAGTTTGAGGAAACTATATGACAATGACAACAAGAATTTGAACAACAAGGACTTGGAGAAGAGAGAAGACGACGAAGAGGATAATTATAAAGTAGTTCCATTTTCATTTACCGAAGCAGGTGTAGTTGGACTTCCATCTGAAGGAGAATTCTAATTAATCATATGTATCAGTTTTTCTATTCATGATTCATTTAACTTGTTTACTTAATTTTGAGTACTGATTTTCAGTATCATTAACTATACATTTAAAATCATTTAAGTTAATTGTGTTTATTTGTGTGCAACTGAAAAAACAGTTTTATATAATTACATAATTAATCCATATAAGGAAAGTGTTTTTTCATGTGTACATAATGTTTATGATTATAGTATTGGATAAATATCTGCTTATATAATAGTATATGTAGTAGTTAGAGTGTTTGAAATTGACTTTCAATCATGAAGACGTTTGCTGTGTTTCTTCTCTTATACATGTTGTATGGGATAACTGTAGAAGGTAACCATATCTACATGTATGTAGTATTATCTTATTATTATTAGTAGTATTTACATTATACATTTATATATGCATATATACATATATTTGTACACCTTAAGCTTATATTCAGCTATTAACAACAGCATTATTCCAATCAGTGAAAAAAGAATAGCGAAATTAATGTATAATGCTAACTCGTCAAATTCAGGACTATATATGTACATATCATTTCAACTTGTTGCATAGATCACTTAATGTACAGGCTTAATAATAGTGCTGCTAAAATTGCCTCCAACATTTTATCAAAAAATGCATGGTGTTTCTTGCAGTTTTATTATATACAATCATAATTCCTATATATATAGACCAAAGTGAATCTGGATCTGGTGATTGTGAAAACAGTATGTTAATTTTTTTTTTTAATGTTATACATAGTAATATGTAATTACATACATTACAGTGCATGCTTGTAGTTCGTTCATATATATGGAGGAACTACAGTCAGTGATTATATATTAGGTGTAGTATTTACTATATGTTGATACAAAAGCTTGGTATACAGCCAGCCACCTACATATTTTATAGGTGTTGGCTGTTGTAGCTTACTCATGATTTTTGATAATTATGGCAGGTTGTGATCATGTGGCGTATGTAGGTTGCATTTAGGTTAAAAAACATTCTATTGTAACTTTGCATATATAATACATCATACACGGTGATCTTAGTGCATTTGAAATGTGTTCTTCATCAAAAATGATGTTGGCTGCAGTTGCTATCTTCTTTTGTGTATTATCTGTTGGTATGTAGGTCTCCGTTATGATTGCTTTTGTATGTTATTATATTTTTATAAAAGAGTAATGCTTAGTTTTCTTTAGCAGCTGTATGATATCTCATGCATTGATATAATAATTGTAATAATTATATTATAAATATACAGCATCATTATAATTCATATATATTTGTTTTTATATTATCGGAATCTGGAACAGGTATTTCAGTGAGTGGCAACAGTAATATTGAATCTATACTATGTTCAGAAGCTATAACTATTGCTACATCTCTAGACATAACACCATCTCTGAATCCAGAAGGTACATTTTCAAATATGTAACATTATAATGAATAGTGAATACAACTCTCATATAAGTGATATGCATTAATCAGTGTATTCTTCTTACCTGACAGTCATACTCAGTAACTTATTATAACATTCATTTTATTATATATAACTGCCTACTGTAGTTTATTAAGCAGGAATGACAAATTTCTAGTTACTGTCATTTAGCCTACTATAGCTTTATTCTAATTCGTGAATAAAATAATTTTGTGAGCTTATCATTATTGCTGTATATATAATTATGTATAATTATGCACTGGTTGATCTTTTACATAAAACATAAAATAGAAATGTATAATTATAATTATTATATAATATATATTTAAGAATTATTTCTTTTGCAATTGTTTGTAATTACAGACACTACTAGTAGTGGCAGTTTGGTTACAGAATCTTTTGTTACAACAATTAATCTATTACCTGACTCAACTTCTATAGTCAACATGACATCATCATCTTCAGTAATCACATCTCCAAATTCACAACAGTTCACTACGACACAACCTTTTACCATAGGTTAGTAATATAGAACATTCCACGTGGCCAAATCCTCTGATTACTAGATAACAAATCATTGGATATATGGACGTTTCTTACCTATGATACTCAGTAACTTGTTATACCACTCATCCTGTTATTAGCTAGGACAAAAACAGAGGCTGTACAATATAGATACATAGGCTTGACTGTTGAGATCACTTACAGCCACCTATATATATATGTGTGTGTGTATATATATATATATATATATCTAGTTATTCATACTTAAAGTTATATAATCACCATTCAAGAATAGCATAATTTAGTTATTTATGTACTTACCATCTTTATGTTTCTTATTAAACCACTATCCTGATTATAATGTATAATAAACACTCACCTTGCTTGTGCTACCTTCTTGCTGGCTTGATCCATTCTTCGAGGCATAACTCGTTGCAATTTTAAATCTTCATGTAATCTAGAAGGAATGTGATTGTAGAGTTGAAAATGTGATATATACAGTATTATTATGTCAATATATAAAAAATCACCATATTATTATAGTACAGTAATTACTCAGTAGTTTCATTATCAAAGTACTACAGCAGTTCAACAGTAGTTTTGACAGTAATTAGTGCATGTACTTGTCAATTTAGCACCACAGTAGTGAAACGGTAATTACTATACTATACTGACAGTAGCCTCATGGCAATATCAGAACCTTTTGCTTTGTAATTATTAATTATATAATTATACACTGATAAAATAATATGAACTGCTACAACTACTGAGTTGTGTTTTGTTTATATGCCTGTATGGGAACATAATTATATATTAGGGGGGTGTGTGTATACACTGTAAGAATAAAAACGTATTACCTTTACTTCATATGCACATAACATAATAATTGTGCTGACTGAAATACACTGTTAAACGTAACTGCAAGACTTTAAAGCCTGATGAAGTTCGTTGGTGCTGTTGTCTTCATTTTTGTGTTGACTGTTGGTAGCTCTCAGCGTTCTAGTTCTTTTTATACAGGGAGTTCTGATTGTTCTGATTGTATGTTAATTTGTATTACTATTATTGATTGTATGTTGTAAGTAATGTGCTTATTTTAATTAGCCAACTCTTAATTTTTTTGCAGCTAATTATTAATTAGTAATTGATTAATTCATTATAATTACTGAAGTTTAATTCCTTATAACAGATGGATCTGGAATCTCAATTATGTCATCTATGCTGACAATATTCAGTTAAGAATTCAATTATAATATTTCTTGAGATAACAATTTCATTCGTTTTAGGTACTCCAAGTGCTTCAAGCACGACTACTACAAATGAAACTCCATTTCTTGATAAACTACTAGAGGGATCAAATGTCTATTATATAATTGGTGGTGGAAGTGGTGTATTATTGTTTTGTTACATATTATTTTGTTGGTGTTGTACTTGCATATATTGTAAGAAAAGCAGAAAACGAAAACAAACTTATACATTCAAAGGTTTGTAATTAAATAAATAAATTAATAGACTAACTGAACTACAGAACTGCTCTTATAATTGTTAGTCTTTTGTTGTGTGATGCTTAGATACCTACGTATCTATCTATCTCTCTATATGTATATGTATGTATGTATGTATGTATGTATGTATGTATGTATGTATGTATGTATGTATGTACATATGTATGTATCTATCTATCTACCTACCTACCTACCTATCTATCTATCTATCTATCTACCTATCTATATATCTATCTATCTATCTCTCTATCTATCTATCTCTCTATCTTTCTATCTATTTATCTATCTATGTATATCCTTCTATCTATCTATCTATTTATTTATCTATCTATCTATCCGTGTATCTATATGTATGATTCTATGTATACATGTATCTATGTATGTATCCATGTATGTATCCATGTATATGTACCTATGTATCTATATATCTATCAATCTATTTACGTATTTACATTTTATACTATGTATACAATATGGGGAATTGATTTGTTGACAATGTACACAAACAAACAGATGTCACTTTGTAATACAAACTTCAAACCTACTTGCATGATAGTTTAATGTTTGATCTTCATATGTTTTTTTGTTTATCTTTTAACTAAAGTAACAGAATATGTTCTGGAAGAAGATGCAGGGTAATATATATTATGTATGTATGTAACTATGAATGTATGTATGTATGTATAAGTATGTATATACGTGTATGTACATATTAGTATGTATGTATGTATGTATGTATGTATGTTTGTATGTATGTATATGTATGTATATATGTATGTATGTATGTATGTAATATATATGTATGTATCTATGTATGTATGTATGTATATGTATGTATGATTATATACATACATTTGTATATGTATATGTATGTATGTATGTATGTATGTATGTATGTATATATGTATATATGTTTTTTTAATGTATGTCTTTGTACATGTAGGTTTACAAAACGTATTTCTCAAGATGTTGAATCTGCTCCTGATCGTGATAAACAACACAAATCCGAAGATGTAGTGACAACATTTGGACTAACAACTGTGATTGAAACAAAGAATGATGAAGAGGAGGAAAAGATAACGAACATAGACGCAGTTACGAAAGAGGAAATGGATGGTGGAAAAGAAGTGATAACTGTTATTAAGAGCGATGTAAATGATGGAAAGAAAGAACTTGATGAAACAAAACAAGTTGATGGAAAAGAAACCAAGACAGTGAAATCGGAAGATGATCGATCAAGTGATAACAAAGATTTGGGAAAGAATAAAAAGGATGGCGGCCATGATGAGCAGAAAGAAGTTGCAAATACAGAAGCAAGTAGTGTTAAAATAGACTCTACTAAGCCACACGAAATTATCAATATAGAGGAACATAAGGAAGATGTGAAGAAAGAAACAAAAACGAAAACTGATGAAGATAAGAAAAATGGAACAAAAGAAGAGAAACAAGATACTAAATCCCCTGAAAAAGAAAATACGAAAGTGAAAGGTCCCATTCTTGATTCGTCTGCTACTGCCCCAACCACTAATGGTGACTCGTTGGATAATCTCATGAAAACTGTATTGGATTTTACTGGCTCACTGACAGATGATGGTAATGATCTTGTCACTGAATTGTAAGATATCTTATTGTATATAATAAATATAGAAATGAAGTTGAATACACATTCTTAAAACATAATTATTGTAGACTATATTTTATACTACTGAGCACTTTTTTATACATGTAGCTATGTATCATTGATAATTATTTTTATACATAATTATCTATTTTTTTATTTGCAAATTGTATTTTTGTTTACGAAAATGCAACCGCTATATAAAATACATTTCTCATAATTGTTATTGTATATTAGCACAACATGTTTAGGAAATTACCATTATAGCTCGAAAATACTACAATGATTATTATCATGAATTGCATCATCTACAAACCTTAGTCTATCAAAGTGCACAAGTAGAATGAAAGATTGAAGCTGGAAACTGAAATGCAGCCAGGAAAAGAAATAATTCAGTCAATACAACCACAGTACTTTAACCTTCACAGTCTCCACTATGGACTCGTGAGTTAATATAAATGCATGTATTATGTCAAGAAGGCACAAAAAAAAACAAAGTCCTTGTAAGTTATTAATTGTGGGTGTGTTGATATTGACCACACCCATCTAGTTATTAATTGATGATGGAGAATTTGTATAAGGAAGCTATGAGTTTGCTTCAAATAAACGATCTGGAGATGTGTTATAAACTATTGTCTCAAATAGTAAAGGATGTAGATACTAGTCTGTCACGTGATGTAAGTCTTAATTCTTGTGGAATGTCATCTGATGATCAGTTGGTGTCACATAACAGTAGAGAGGATCGAGAGGACAAGTCCAATGATTTTAGGAACAATCGTGATTCGTTGTACACCGATCAATCATATGAGCAAAATGGACCAATCAAATTAACGTCTCATGAATTAGCAGATGTATATAATACTCGTGGCCATATTCAATACTTATGGGTCAACTTTAATGAGGCTATTGTTGATTACACACACGCTATATCACATGATCCAGAATTTTCCATAGCTTATTATAATAGAGGACAAGTACACTATAGAATGGGTTAGTAATGTGATGTACTTAAAACATGTCATTTAGTAGTAATGTATCATGTGATTATTGTGTATTCTTAATATGACATACACACATCCTTAAAGACAGGAACATTTCTAATAATGAATATCATTAAGGAATATTTATGAACATACATAGTAATTCCATAAACACATTCACTATAACACTAGCGCTTGACTGGCATCTGTTTGTGTTATTATGTAAAGCCATGTCAGCTGATTTACAACTAATCAATGATTGTTTATTAATTAACCCTTAGAGGACTGAGCTTGTTTTTCAAAATTCTTCCCATTTTCAACACTGGAGCCTCTATTGCATATATTTTGGCTACTGTTCACTTTCTCTATCCCAAACTTGGCTCCTTTTCTGACATGGAGTACTACTTCTACCAACTTGCTTACCAGGACTCGAAAGTCCCCAAGCGCTTCGTAGGATTAAATCAAATGCAGTGCTCTTCGTTTGACTGGAACTAGGGGAAACAAAATGACCCCAGTGCATGTTGGCACCAGCTACACCCACGATTTCAGGTTTTACAGCAAGGGAAATGCCTTCAGTACCCACCAGAGTGCATGGGCGGGGTCACTAAAACCACAATTTGCATGGGCGGTGAGAAGGCACAGCTCCCTTCGAACCCCCATTAACGGGGGGACACCCCCCTTTATAATTTGCCCCCGTAGTCGTTATTTAGGCCAAAAGACAGCCGAAAAAAAATCAACTTTTTAGCCACTTGCATGGGCTTATGCCTGACACCAATTACAAGTATTGGGAGTGCTTCGTAATGCATGGAACACACTCCGAACCAGGTAGGGGTGAAATGTCACATATATGTGACATCAGTCTTGTAAGGGTTAATTAATTAAGCTAGCTTCATGTATCAGATATATGATTAGGCTACCATATTATGTTTTACCTCATGCAACAATTATTATAGTTATTGTGTTTAATGATATTGTTGCTACTCATTAATTTGGTTATTAATGGATGTATGGTATTGATCTATTTATGTTATCATTATCTTCTCTTGTCATTAGGACGTTATAAAGATGCTGAGAGAGATTTACAGACTGCACTGAAATTGAAACCTGATTTTAAAGATGCACGAGATAATTTGCGACAAGTACAGGAAGATATAAAAGCTGGACATAAATTCAATATATAATGAAATATCAGTTATAATGATTTACTATTTTATATTGTTATAATTATTATAGTCATTATTTGAGAAGAAATAGTTTTGGATATCTTAGCAACAGATTAATGATTGTTTCATTGGTTGCTAAGGTCAACTTGGCTAAACAGTATTCATATATCTACAATCCGCATAGCACATGAGAAACTACCCAATTATTACAGGCACAGAACCCTCCGGATTTATTGTAATCATTATCATTAATAAGGGGAAAGAAAAATTAAATTTAAACAACAAAGTGTTCCATAAACAAAACAATTAACAAAACCAATAAAAAAAGTAATACAATATTGATATACATTACCAACACAACAGAATATACAATATAAAAACCAAAAAATAAGTATAACAACAAAAAAACACTAAAAATGAACAATATAAAAAGAAAAAAAAGTATAAAAACAAAAAAATGAATATAATATCAAAAAAATAAGTATAAAAACAAAAAACGAAAACAAAAAAATAAATACATAAAAACAAAACAAAAAATGATATAAAAACAAAAAAAAATAATTAACAAATAAACAAAATTAATATAATTATACACAATAAATTTTTCTTTCCCCAAAACAAAAAAAGAACAATTTCAAATCAAAAAGGGAATACAATATTAATAATAATTTATTATAAAATCAACAATATTCAGCTAGCTAGTTTATAAATAATAATACTATACATTATCATACAGTAAATAACTAAATATGAACATACTTTATATATAATATTCAGCCAGCTAGTTTGTAAATAATAATACTATACATTATCATACAGTAAATAACTAAATATGAACACACTTTATATATAATGCAAACACATTGTTTTGTTTGCTTGTTAATGATGTGCGGTACGTTTCTTGTTTGCGTTTATAATATTGGTTGCTCTATCAATAAGAGAGGATTAAAAATGTTAATAATTATAATAATTATAATCTTGTAAAACTATAGTATTTCAATTGAATTTGTCTATAATGATAATAGCTCAATGTGGGCGATGAATCATCACTCAGACACATCTACTACATTATAAATATTCTACTCTACTGTAATGTCGTTCATATGTCCCTACTTTGTGTCAATACGTTTTAAACAGTTATTATCCTTACTTAACCGGTTCACAAAATTAATAATAATAAAATGGATTGCTTGACTAATTTTATATTTCATACATAATCAAAATGGTTACAATTAGTTAACACACTTCAAACTACTATACTAACCAGGATAATCCTCTTTCTTGATGTATTTCATAATCACATCTGGCCTTTGTAAGTAATCATTCACTTTTTTTGCGATATTTAGCAACTCTAGGCTTTGTAGTATCTCAAGAATCTTGGCCCATGTGACTGGAGATAGCTGTGCTTCAATCCACTTTGTGAACACCTTATACAATCTATCATCATCAGTAAGACTGGGATTTCGTGCCAACATGTCTTCATAGTTATCATGAAGCTGCATCTCTCTGCGAAATGCTTTCCAATCAGCTGATTTTTCTTTCAGCAAATGATAAACATCTAGGGGCTCTGGTGATTTCTTCAGTATAGAAACACTAGTAGCTGAGAAATGATAGTATTTATAGGTATGACATACACATAAGTATATATGAACAAATTATTTATGTATTATAATTAGTTCGAGTAGTATTTTACTATTATCTATAATACTTAAAAAAACAGTAATAATAATGAAGAACAAACACTTTAAGACTGTTATATCAGTTTATCTATAATTAGTCTGCATGTACTATGTCATTGATCATTCAGATGCTATGTCAATCATAATACTTACGTGTTAAAGGATCTTGCTGTTGTTGTGTCTGTTGGCTATGTGATGTGGTATGGTCAAGGGGCTCTACAGAAACAGTTTAGAGAACAAATGTACTTTCAATATAAAATAATCATAACTATTAAGTGGTAAAGAATTATAGCAAGTGCCACTACTTTGATATTGCAGGTAGTGCTACACTAGTAATGGGCATCCACAGTGTTTGATCTTCTATTTACATAGGAGTAGGAAGTCTCAAATAATACTAAATTTTCAGCTTTATGCTTGATGTGGGAAGGAGGCAATCCCCATTGGTTGGGACATAATTATTACATATTCAATATATACCTTTCATTGTATTCACAGAATCGTCTGTGCTTGTTCCTATATTCATTTCTGTATTCATTTCTGTATTGAATGTATAAAAAATAATTATTATTAATTCATAACTAAAATTATTGTAAATTTAAAATTTTTAAGTATGATGACATAGTATGTCAATGTACTGTGTAAGGGGAATGCTGTAATATGTAGTACTATGGCATTAAGTACTATACAAATTATATGTATTGTAATTTACAATTCATTTTTAGAGGGAGGGGAGGTGTTAAGAAACAAACTTGAAAGAGATTTTAAATAGTTATAGGTGTATAATACAGTAGAATTATGCTTATAACTCGGCAAGATTAGTTTTCTAAAAATGTTTTGAGGGTTCCAATGGCCCCACTGGACTCTCTTCCCCCTGTCCCTCTGAGAAGATGACCATCCATATTACTGTATAATAAACTAGCTAATTAGGAGCATATGATTCCAAATATTAATTTAGTGAATGTCTTGCATGCTTACATAAACAGGTAGCGAAGATAACTATTTGGGGTTTAGGTATGGCTTCATAAAATAGAATCCTTGTAGTACTGAATAATTGACAGTAGACATCATTTCTATAATTTATCCATTAGTTTACAGAAATAGCAAATGTTTAAACACTGATATGAATTGATATGCAGGCACAAGAATTCTTTCACGCCTGCATATAAAGCCTTGTGTGCACTCAACAAACACTACATTTTATACATTAGTTCAGTAGAGAAGTTGTACCAAGTTCATGTGTTCAGTAAAAAGGTACAACGACTTAAAGAAATAATGTCTACTTCATTTCTTGTTATTTAAAGGGTTTTTAATCTCCTAGCTGTTATAGTACTACAATTATAATACATAAAAGAATTATGACTATGTATAATTTCACCTTCAATAATTCTAGGAAACCAGTAGGCCTCATCATGAGTAAGCTTCCTATAAACTGGGCTTCTCTCACATCGAATATCAATCTCACATGTTTGACCAGGTAGAGGAAGTAGATAGTGAGGATCTGAGGAAGAATTACATTCCAACCCTTGACATAAAAATTTGACTTCTCTTGTAACAGCCATTTCTTTAACATCAGTATAGACTGATACATTAGTGGACTGTAGGCTTTCTTCTACCTCCTGAGAACAGGCCTCCAGAAGACCCTGCATGTATTATAAACACACTAATTGTTACACAAATACTAATTATAATAACAAATGGAACACTAGCACTCTATATTATGTACATGTGTTATGATTATGCCTATCATTATTAGTGATGTGCTATATTTAATGTATCATACAAGTGTATATAATTACATTATTACCTGTAAATCTTGACAACTTTTTTGTATTGGCATTAGAGTGGGGGCATCGGGAATATAACGTAACAATTCTACTTGAATTGCATTAGAGAGTTCAGTAAGTGTGATACGATTGATGGGAAGCTTGATATCTCCAAATTCTAATGTCACTCTATTTCGAAAAATACCATCACGGAAGTAAAGTTGGCATTGAGGCGATTCGGCCATTGTGGTGACAAGACGTGTAAAAAAGCCTGGTATGACATAACCTGTTCCAAACGTGATGTGTAGTGGAGTAGCTCTATGGTAATATCCAGGAGGCAGAGCTGACGATGGATCTCCTGTTGGAAGCACTGCAGGTACAAAGAACTGTTTGGATTGTCGTTCACTAAACTCATCTGTCTGTACTTCAGCTGCTAAGTGAAAACTAACGAGTAGTTGCACCATTTCCTCGGGATTCATCCCCTCACATTCTTTCCATACAGCTACATATAGAGGCTGTACAAGAATGCCCTTCTCATGAAAAAGCTTCCACATATCTCTTTGCTCAAATTCTTCTCTACCCTGAAGTGTGAGGACCTTTCCAAGGCATTCCACGAACCACTTTGGATTAAGAATGACTTTCTCTTGAAGGCCCTTGATGCGAGAGTAGTATAATATCACACCTAGCTCATGATAGAATTTAAGGACACTAGGAACATCCTCAGGTGTGATGTTACAAGCAATACCAATAGCACATGCCTCCCTCAGAGTGATGGTATTTACTGATATCTCTGCTAATGACCGTAAAACTTTACGAAACAGCACCCATTTAATTGGTGTTCTGACAACGAGTTTCTCGCTTGTGAAATCATAAATCTCCTTTCGTAAATACTGGTATGCTTCATCTTCATCCTCTCCATTTCCTGATGTAGTATTATCAACAATGACGACATCCATTAATAGTCGTAAAAACGTTTTGTCTTTCTGACTTTTGGAAGTGTCTTCTAGACACCTAACCAGATTTGCTTTCACTTCACTCTTCTCAGTAATAGTCAATTTATCTCCTCGAGTGCCAACAGCAACAATTCGAGGATACTCAACTAAACCTCCCCTATCATCATACTTTGCAAGATGGCCGTGAATATTTGCCATCCACCCCTCCATAAGCTCAAGTGTGGTCATGTTGACTTCTCCTTCCTCAATCTTCTTTCCTTGTTGGTACTGTATAGCCTTCAATCTAGTATTGAAATCTATAGAGGCATCAAAGAGGAGAAGGAACATGGTACGTGAAGTGAGAAATGCTGGTAATACCTCTAGAAAAATGGGCTGACCACCACAATCCCAAACATGAAAGAAAGGATGTGGTTTTGTGTGTTCAATATCATAGTGACGCATCTCTCTTGCTCGCTTTATGGCAGGAGAAAGAATTTCTTCAACCATCTGCTTTTTTTTTGAACTAATAATCTCTTGTAAAGCATCTGACGTAATTGAAGTGACTTGTGAAAAAAGAGCAGAAGCTGCCTTTAGAGCCAAAGAAGTGCCACGATCTTCTGGTTGCTTGTAGACAATCGAAATTAATTGAGCTAATTCCTCTATCTCATCCTCTGGGGTCACCCCTCTCCATCCTTTATTACATTCATCTCCTGCCATTGCCCACTCCAAACCCACAGGTCGTAGTGATGGAACATTGGGTTGTATCGATTGGATGTCAGGTCGTAGTGATTGAACATCAGCAATAATGGTACTGTTTATTCTTGCATCAAATGGTAAGTGCATTAGTCCACGTTTCAGACTACTCTTCCCAACACCAGCTGATCCAATCAGCATAATACGAGAATAGGCAACAGCTAACTCTCCTTGTGAAAGAGCTCTTCTATAAGCTGAATAAATGATTTTAAGATACATACAGGAGTACAAAACAAGAGAAGATAAAAATATCAACTACAACAATTAATAATAATCTTGTACCTACATAATATGCATAATGAGCTTTATACAACACATTAATTGTACTGGTAGCAATATGAACATAGACTTGTAAAGATGAAATTTATTGATAGTACATCATCACAATTTTAATGTAATCATACCTTATAATTGAAGAGCTGAGAAGTAAAGTGGTCTAACCCACAAAACAGCAATACACTGAGATTAACATGAAAACACTCTTAAAATGTGTTTCAGGGGCAAATAAAAATTAAGAAATCAAAAATATTTCAATTTTGGCAGTGGAATACACCTAATTTTTAATGCATTTTTATGCACTATGGATGATTTCCAGTATTTGATTTTGGGTTAGCCCACTTTACCTCTGAGCCCTTCAATTATAAACTGCTATATAATATAATTATAATACACATTATATATTTGTGATATTGTATGTTTATATAAATAGTTATTAAATCTTATCATCATTCTATGTATGAATACAAATGTCATATGATTGATATAACAATCACCATTACATAATTAAACTTACATTCCCTCTCCTTTTCTCTCTCTTTTTCTCTCTGCTTTTCTATCTGCTTTTCTCTCTTTTTTTCTCTCTGCTTTTCTCTCTATATGAAAATTAGATGTGTTATTACAAAAATGAAACAAGAGCCGTGAATAGAATCAAGACACAAAGATATGAAAAACAGGAAATAAAGTGATAATTTAGAATACTATTACATACAGTAGGTTTCATTAGACTCACCTCCTAGTAGATTCACAATGATGTGTTATTAAGAAATGAAAACAAGGGCCGTAAATAGAATCAAGACACAAAGATATGCAAAAGAGGAATTAAAGTAATCATTTACAATACTACTACATATATTAGGTTTCATTAGACTCACCTCCTAGTGGATTCATATCATGTGTCATTAAGAAATGAAAAACAAGGGCCGTAAATAGAATACACAAAGATATGAAAAAGAGGAAATAAAGTAATACTTTATAATATTATTACATATATTAGGTTTCATTAGACTCACAGTCTAGTGGATTCATAATGATGTGTTAAAAGCAAAGGCAGTAAATAGAATCAAGACACAAAGATATGAAAAAGAGAAAATAAAGTAATACTTTACAATACTATTACATATATTAGGTTTCATTAGACTCACCACCTAGTAGATTCATAATGATGTGTTATTAAGAAATGAAAATAAGGGCCGTAAATAGAATCAAGACACAAAGATATGAAAAATAGAAAATAAAGTAATAATTTAGAATACTATTACATATATTAGGTTTCATTAGACTCACCTCCTAGTGAATTCATAATGATGTGTTATTAAGAAATGAAAACAAGGACCGTAAATAGAATCAAGACACAAAGACATGAAAAAGAGGAAATAAAGTAATAATTTACAATACTATTACATATATTAGGTTTCATTAGACTCACCCGCTAGTGGATTCATATTGATGTGTTATTAAGAAATGAAAACAAGGGCCGTAAATAAAATCAAGACACAAAGATATGAAAAAAGAGGAAATAAAGTAATAATTTACAATACTATTACATATATTAGGTTTCATTAGACTCACCCGCTAGTGGATTCACAATATATGATGAAATGAAAACAAGAGCCATAAGTAGAATCAAGACAGAAAGATATGAAAAAAGTAATAATTTACAATACCATTACATATATTAGGTTTCATTAGACTCACCACCTAGTGGATTCATAATGGTGTGTTATTAAGAAATGAAAAGCAAGGGCAGTAAATAGAATCAAGACACAAAGTTATGAAAAAGAGGAAATAAAGTAATAATTTAGAATACTTTTACATATTCATTAGACTCACCATCTAGTGGATTCATAATGATGTGTTGTTAAGAAATGAAAACAAGGGCCATATATAGAATCAAGACACAAAGATACGAAAAAGAGGAAATAAAGTAATAATTTACAATACTATTACATATATTAGGTTTCATTAGACTCACCATCTAGTGGATTCATAATGATGTGTTATTACGAAATGAAAACAATGGCCGTAAATAGAATCAAGACACAAAGATATGAAAAGAGGAAATAAAGTAATAATTTACAATACTATTAGATATACGTATTTAGACTCACATTCTAGTGGATTCATAATTATGTGTTATTAAGAAACGAAAACAAGGGCCGTAAATAGAATGAAGTCACAAAGATATAAAAAAAGAGGAAATAAAGTAATAATATACAATATATTATGTTCTATTAGACTCACCATCTAGTGGATTCATAATGATGTGTTATTACGAAAGAAAAACAAGGGCCGTAAATTGAATCAAGACACAAAGATATGAAAAAGAGGAAATAAAGTAATAATTTACAATACAATTACATATATAAGATTTCGTTAGACTCACCGTCTAGTGGATTCATAATGATGTGTTATTAAGAAATGAAAACAAGGGCCGTAAATAGAATCAAAGCACAAAGTTATGAAAAAGAGTAATAATTTAGAATACTTTAGGTTTCATTAGACTCACCGACTAGTGGATTCATAATGATGTGTTATTAAGAAATGAAAACAATGGCCATATATAGAATCAAGACACAAAGATACGAAAAAGAGGAAATAAAGTAATAATTTACAATACTATTACATATATTAGGTTTCATTAGACTCACCAACTAGTAGATTCATAATGATGTGTTATTAAGAAATGAAAACAAGTGCCATGAATAGAATCAAGACACAAAGATATGAAAAAGAGGAAATAAAGTGATAATTTACAATACTATTACATATATTAGGTTTCATTAGACTCACAGGCTAGTGGATTCATAATGATGTGTTATTTAAGATATGAAAACAAGGGCCGTAAATAGAATCAAGACACAAAGATATGAAAAAAAGAAAATAAAGTAATAATTTACAATACTATTACATATATTAGGTTTCATTAGACTTACCAACTAGTGGATTCATAATGATGTGTTATTAAGAAATGAAAACAAGGGTCATAAATAGAATCAAGACACAAAGATATGAAAAAGAGGAAATAAAGTAATAATTTACAATACTATTACATATATTAAGTTTTATTAGACTCACCCACTAGTAGATTCATAATGATGTGTTATTAAGAAATGAAAACAAGGGTCATAAATAGAATCAAGACACAAAGATATGAAAAAAAGAAAATAAAGTAATAATTTACAATACTATTACATATATTAGGTTTCATTAGACTCACATCCTAGTGGATTCACAATGATTTGTTATTAAGAAATGAAAAATGAAAACAAGGGCCATAAATAGAATCGAGACACAAAGATATGAAAAAGAAGAAATAAAGTAATAATTTACAATACTATTACATATATGAGGTTTCACTAGTCTCACCCGCTAATAATTCATAATGATGTGTCATTAAGAAATGAAAAGAAGGGCCGTAAATAGTATCAGGACACAAATATATGAAAAAGTAAATAAAGTAATAATATACAATACTATTACATATATGAGGTTTGAATAGACTCACATCCTAGTGGATTCACAATGATGTGTTATTAAGAAATGAAAACAAGGGCCATAAATAGAATCAAGACACAAAGATATGAAAAAGAGGAATAAAATAATAATTCATAATACTATTACATATATTAGGTTTCATTAGACTCACCGTCTAGTGGATTCATAATGATGTGTAATTAAGAAACGAAAACAAGGCCGTAAATAGAATCAAGACACAAAGATATGAAAAAGAGGAATAAAGTAATAATTCATAATACTATTACATATATTAGGTTTCATTAGACTCACCGTCTAGTGGATTCATAATGATGTGTAATTAAGAAACGAAAACAAGGGCGTAAATAGTATGAAGACACAAAGATATGAAAAAGAGGAATAAAGTAATAATTCATAATACTATTACATATATTAGGTTTCATTAGACTCACCCACTAGTGGATTCATAATGATGTGTTATTAAGAAATGAAAACAAGGGCCGTAAATAGTATCAGGACACAAATATATGAAAAAGAGTAAATAAATTTACATTACTATTACATATATTAGGTTTCATTAGACTCACCCACTAGTTGATTCATAATGATGTTTTATTAAGAAATAAAAACAAGTGCCGTGAATAGAATCAAGACACAAAGATAGGAAATAAAGTAATAATTTACAATACTATATTAGGTTTCATTAGACTCACCTCCTAGTGGATTGATATTGATGTGTTATTAAGAAATGAAAAGAAGGGCCATAAACCATGGACAATCATCACAAAAAGTAATAATTGAAAATGATTTAGTACTATATTATACATATTATACTCACCATCTAGTGGAATCAGAGATGTAGTATAGATTAGCAATGGATTTGTTTTACTCACTAATGGGTTATATTCCAAGTCTTAGTGATTGAAAAGATTAAGATTCTCAGAAAATACTGTTGCATTGTAGAAACAGAATTGTTAATAATTATAACCAATATCTTGGTTAGTGCAGTTACAAGGATTTAACAAATTAGTTGGTTGTTGAGAATACATACATCTAATGCTTTGTACTAATCATATAGTACTAATTATCATACCTAATATCTCATATTAGATGCATAAAGAAGGTTTGGCAACCTAAAATGGCTCAATTAAAATACTTATTCTATTTCTTTGTACATCTACTAGACAGCATAAGGATATTGAGATTATTATTATTAGATTATAATTACATGTAAATCCATAACAATCTACATGACCACTTAAATTACAATTATTCCTTGCGTTCGTAATAACCAATAAATTTGTTATTTTAATAATTTTATTTTTGCAGTGTATTAATAATAACATATTAATACTATTACAATTCTAAAACAAATAATTATTGTAGCTAATAGCCTCAAGAATAAATTTCAAAGTATAACTATATCACATTGATGACCAGTCTTTTGATTGATATAATAATTATACCAATCACTTGTAAAATTGTTGTATCAGTATGAAAAAATTCTACACGAGATCATCCCAATTTAGGTTGTGAATAATTTTATTGTACAAGACCTCCAAGAGATTGTAATTCCAATGAATTCATTGTAGCTGAACTATTTATTTATAATCAAATTCATTAGACTTCATGGAGGTCTTTTGATTCATAATCTCTACACTTAAAGCACTATTAATATTTAGTCAGTTATAGTTTTTATCAGTGGTCACTCATCTCTACATTAATGAGGTAATATTGCATCCTTAGTTTCGCATGCTAGACTCATACAATGAGAAAGGGTCTGGTAACATACTATACATCATTTTGTTCTTATAGCGCATGAAAACCTTCGTCCTAATTAGATTGCATAAACATCATAATATATACACCCATTTCATTATGTCATGTTTAAATAAATTGAACTAGAAGTAGTGATCAATACAGTAACTTGGGATATGGGCTATAACTCTTTGAAATGAAAACAGAAGCAAGTTATTATGCACTTTCTACACAACTATGGCATGATTGTAATGTTTACACACTGGATTTGGAAATAGCCTGTATGTTTGCATTTGTGTTGTCATTGGACAAACTGATGTAAAGCTTTCTCGTTGCATGTAGACTCTATAGGTCTGGCATGCGAGACTAGACCATCCTATGAATGGTTAATATACAGTTATATAATAAAAACAAGGAACATAATTATAAGAATATCAAAACAAAAATGTATGCAACAAGTTTGGGATACAACAAAACTAAACCAACCACTTTCACCCTTTTTATAAGTAATGACATTACTTTGTAAATTCGTAGCTACTTATGTAGGGTTACGAAAATGGAAGTAGAAAGTTTAATTTCCTTGTGAAGTTAGCCTATCCCTACATATTCTTTATTTAGGCAGTGGATATTTATCGGGTATATATATAAATGATAATTTGTGTGATTGATAATGCCAAGCAACAGTGCAGAAATAGAAACAGTACTTAGATTCCCTCAGAAGAATTGAGATCTAAACAGTCGATTATTGAGCTATCTCAATATGCATCTTGTTTATAGCCGAGTCCGTTACGCATACTGGAAAAATATCCACTGAGCCTACATTTCATTAATATTTCGTATAGATACAGTAGATCTAGTAATTATTAATAAATAGAAACCAAACTCACTTCTCACTTTCACTGACGAAGACTATACAGTGCAGCAGGGTCGCTATAACGCGTTAACGGACCAATAACAGTATATACGTTGTTCCTGACCGCGCCTTCGCGCTCCGTCGAGTCATGTGATCATTTGGGGCTTGTCTGGCTACAGAGACACAAGGGTTTTACCCTCGGTTTTACCAAATCCAGTATTTCAAACACTGCAAGATATAGTATTTAAAAGACCTCTACTATGTACTACTGTAACTAGCGAGTTAACCAACACAACGTGGTGTAAAACATGAAAGGTAGTTTATGCATCATTTGTTGGGATCGTATAGGGTATCTGGCTCCTTGCATTTAATGATGAAATCACTTATAGTATATCAGGTTTTAATCCTACCTTCCTGGATTGAGGGATGTGTGCCCCTAGACTCCAGGATTGATAGATGTGTGCCACTACTCACCCTCTAGGATTAGCGATATCTATACTGGAATTGGATCCTACATGATCCATTTGTTTTGTTCAGTAATGTGATCATTACCTTGGAGTTTAGTTTGCATGTGGCCTCAGTTGAACTTCCCTAACTAAAATACTGCTAAGTGGTTATCTAATTTACACTCTGCTCCTCTGTCCTCCTCCTTTCATTTCTGTCATCTTATTGCTCTTTATCTCTCTCTCTCTCTCTCTCTCTCTCTCTCTCTCTCTCTCTCTCTCTCTCTCTCTCTCTCTCTCCTACCAGTCAAACACTCACTCTTCCTGATGGAGGTGAGTTGGCTTTGGACTGGGGTGTGTGTGAATCTATTAAACGTGATGCTCCTATCTTTCTAATATTACCAGGATTAGCTAACTGGTTAGTGAAACTTGTTGGACTATTCATATATTTGATGTTATTACTCCTAGCTTGTGTCCACACATCTATTCTTCCATTCACTTCTTTATACCTCCACCTCACCAGTCCATCCGTCCATTTCTCCTGGACTTCTATTCTATTCACACATCCTGTCATCTCTCTGTGATTTGTTCATTCATCTACATCTATCCATTGGATTCATCCACTTATCTCTATTCATTCATGTATTTATCCCTGTAGGGAACTCTTAATTATATTCTTCATTTTGTACAAGATATACCATCAAAAGGATATCGTCCAGTGGTATTTAATCAACAAGGTACCCTCTTAAAACCCCTCGCCTATACTCAGCCACAAACACTGAAGATCTGGAATGTGTTGTAGAATCAATTAACTCATTATATCCAGGGACACCCATAGTAGCTACTGGTGTATCACTAGGAGGGTGAGTCTATTTATCCATTATATGTTTTCTATGACCACTCGTACATTTCAATTGCAAATGATGAGCTGAAATCTCTGCTAATACATACAGATAAGTCTTGATACACACATAAGTTTTTATATCGAATATTTTCATCAATAAATACATTTCTATATTTCCGGAGCTATCGAAGTAATTTTAGCACAAACATAAATTTATATCAAGTTAAATTCCATGGAACAATTGTCGTACTGTTTTGTAATTTGATCTAGTCAACCAATATCTTTCTGATGAATGGATGCCATGTTGAATGTAACTGCACATTTTATTGACATAATTAATAATTATAATGAATGCACTTGCAGTGCAGAACCCTCGCCACAAGTGTGATTTGGGAAACAAGAATGATTCAGTCACCAATAATATTTGACTGTTATAGTAATTATTACAATTATTATACTAAGATTATAATTATTATATTTGTGTGTGTGTGTGTGCATTACAACTTACACTCAAAGTCAGTGTTCAAGACAATTAGAAAAAGGCATGAATGAAATGAAATGGGTGGAGCTAGAAATTGCCAGTCATGGCTGAAAGCTTAGAGCCAGCTTGAAGTTGTAGCAGCCACTACTTCAATTGTACTTTATTTGATTTGACAGTGATAGGCTTCAAGCAAGATGAGCTGTTTTTCAGTGAACTCTTTTGCTACCAGATGTCATCTGAAAGTTGTTAAACGGCGACTGTGAGTTACAAAAATTTTCATAACTTTAAAACAGAAAGGTTTTAGCAAAAGCCTGTTGTTAATTTTGATCCTTGTATGATTTGATGTCTGCTGGTAGTATTTTCAAAGTGTCAATATTCGTAGGTTTGCTGCAATTTTGCCGACAGACAGACAGACAAAACAATTGCAGTAATCCTCTGCTCCGCCTACGCAAGTAAGGGTTAATAATTTATTGAAGTAGTCATTGGCCATATTCCTAAAAACAACATTTATGCCAGCTGTAAGTGAAAAAGAATAATCATCACTGAAATACAAAAAGGATTGACCTGTCATGTATTGATTTTGGTAAGCATCCAAACTTTATGAATGCTAATGCTTTATTAATATTAATAATATTTATCCTATAAGTATTATCATTTTAGTATGATTAGAGAATAATAAAACATAACGAATGAGCTTGATAAAGTCATATTTCTATTTATGCTGCAAAAATGATTACTGAAAAAAAGTATCGAAACAAGAATAATAAAAAAAAAACACGTTTAAACGGACTGTTGAGATGTCAAAATAGAAAAGGCACAGGAACAAGATTGGGATGGTACCTTAGCTAACAAAACTAAACTAACCACTTTCATATAACAACCCTACATAAGTAGGGAAACACAAACAAGTTATACTTATGTACAACTGTACAAGTGGTTAGTTTAATTTGGTTGCTAGGGATGATGTATCTGTGACCAGACTATGGGTGGATTTGTTTTGATCGATGAATAAATGGGTGCTATTATGAATATTATAAGTACCTAATAAGGATATTATGGGTGGATTTGTTTTGATCGATGAATAAATGGCCGCTAACATGAATATTATAAGTACAATTCTAATGATTTTAAGAACAGTCATGAATTACTGAATATTGATCAATCATGTGACCAAAATAGACCAATCAAATTAACGTCTCATGAATTAGCAGATGTATATAATACTCGTGGCCATATTCAATACTTATGGGTCAACTTTAATGAGGCTATCGTTGATTACACACACGCTATATCACATGATCCGGAATTTTCCATAGCTTATTATAATAGAGGACAAGTACACTATAGAATGGGTTAGTAATGGGATGTACTTAAAACATGTCATTTAGTAAAAAATTATCATAATGACATCATGTGATTAGTGTATTCTTAATATGAGGTACACACATCCATAAAGACAGGAACATTTCTAATAATGAATATCATTAAGGAATATTTAAAATGGTAATTCCATAAACACATTCACTATAACACTAGCACTTGATTGGCATTTGTTTGTGTTACTATATACTGTATTTCCTCGAATAATACCCACACGTCGAATAGTACCCGCCCTCAAATAGTGCCCGTACTATTATAGTGATTGAATAAAAATAGTATCCGCCCTCAAATAGTACCTGCACCGCCCACTCAGGCAACGTATTCACATTGAAAGGTGTACGTGTTTAAGTTGAAAGGCGTGTTCCGCCTCTCCTAACGCACACATTAAATTAATAGTACCCACCCTCAATTACTACCCACATCATCACTGGGCCTGAAATTAATAATACTCGCGGGTACTATTCCAGGAAACACGGTATGTGAAGCCATCCATGTCAGCAACAGTACATTTTGTGCTGTTCTTGAACTGATCAATGATTATTGATTAAACTATAGCCCGCTTCATGATTTATATCATTAGGCTACCATATTATGTTTTAACTCATGCAACGATTATTACGAAATTGTTGCTTCTCATTAATTTGGTTATTAATGGATGTATGGTATTGATCTCTTTATATTCTGCTTATCTTCTCTTGTCATTAGGACGTTATAAAGATGCTGAGAGAGATTTACAGACTGCACTGAAATTGAAACCTGATTTTAAAGATGCACAAGATAATTTACGACAAGTACAGGAAGATATAAAAGCTGGACATAAATTCAATATATAATGAAATATCAGTTATAATGATTTACTATTTTATATTGTTATAATTATTATAGTTATTATTTGAGGAGAAATTTAATAAAATGGTATAGTTATAGATATCTTAGCAACAGATTAATGTTTGTTTCATTGGTTGCTAAGGTCAAGATGGCTAAACAATATTCATATCTACAATCTGCATAGCACATCGAGAAACTACCCAATTATTACAGGCACAGAACTCTCCGGATCCATTGTGGCTTGGTAAATAATACATCAAATGATTAATATTATTTTCATATAAGAATATTACTAATGTTTTTAATACATATGTAATATTAACAATGCCACAGTTGTGAGGGTTCTGCACAATATAATGTAACCATTTGCTACTATAAATAGAAACACTCGCTTAAATAAACCACACCCAATCTAAAAATGATACTGCCTAGAATAATTGTACGATAGAATGATGATGTAATCCCGCTACATGGATTACATGATGAAACACCCAAAAATTGTGGAAATGTTTATAATCATTATCATTAATAAGGGGAAAGAAAAATTAAATTTACATAACAAAATGTTCCACAAACAAAAAAATTAACAAAACCAATAAAAATAATACAATATTGTTATACCTTATCAACACAAAAGAATAGACAATACAAAACCAAAAAATAAGTATAAAAACAAAAACAAAAAAAGAACACTATAACAACAAAAACAATGAATACTATAAAAACAAAAAACGAAAACAAAAAATTAACAATAAACAAAATTAATAAATACACAATAAATATTTCTTTCCCCAAAACAAAAAAAGCACAATTTCAAATTGTAATAGTAGCAAAAACAAGAAAAATTATGAAACAACAATAATAATATAAACAAAAATAATAATAAACAAAAATAATATAATAATAAACAAAAATAATAATAAACAAAAATAATAATAAACAAAAATAATAATAGCAAAAATACCAAAATTAAAAACAGAAATAATAATAACTAATAATAATAGTTATGAAGGGACAAATTAATTATATTAGCTACGGCATTAATTCTATGTAGTTTGAAGTGGTATTAATATTCTGTAGAATATAAAAAAGAAAATTTGAATCAAGTGTATCTAAAATAATTATCAAATTAGGTTCATAAGAATGAATAAAAAGGCAAACCCAATCCTAACAATAATACTAATTTATAATGATTACGTAATCATGGTATAGCTACATGAAGGAACACCCAAAAATGTCCTCAGGCCTGCAGGAGTTACACATTATGTGCAAACAAAAATAGTCTCTGATTAACCACAAATTGATCATATAAAACGAGTTGTTGGAATATATTTTATGTGGGCTTTCAGTATCCAGATTGTGTTTTCTGTTGCACTTCGAACTTCAGCCCATGCACAAAATAGTTCTACTGGAATGCTAATTATGACAAGTGTGATAAACTAAATAAATGCAGAAATGTTGTGTTAGAACTGATTTGGCATACAAAGTGGTGGCAACACCAGACTATTATTCAATATCTTTATTGGGGGTTCCACTGTACTTTAGTTCATATTTAGATCTGAATCTTCCTGCTGGTATAGCTCGAACATGCGCTCTTTTTACACGCCATGCCCATTAATTTCCTTATAGTTAATATGGACTGTTTCCATTATTGGTTTGTCACTATATATAATGAGCCTATATATTTGAGTAAATTACTTACCTTTATAGTCATTTTTCTGGATCTATTTTTTGACCACTTCTTCACATAAATAGTCTTCCACATTAGGAGGACAGATTGTACTGGTAGTACTTTGTGGTATCAAATCCAGAGGAGGGGCTGTATTGGTAGTACTTTGTAGTTTCTTTGGTATCGGATCCAGAGGAGGGGCTGTACTGGTAGTACTTTGTGGTTTGTTTGGTATCGAATCCAGAGGTGGCGCTGTACTGGTAGTAATTTGTGGTTTCTTTGGTATAGGAGGACGGATTGTACTGGTAGTGCTTTGTGGTTTGTTTGGTATCGAATCCAGAGGAGGGGCTGTACTGGTAGTAATTTGTGGTATTGAATCCAGAGGAGGGGCTGTACTGGTAGTACTTTGTGGTTTGTTTGGTATCGAATCCAGAGGAGGGGCTGTACTGGTAGTAATTTGTGGTTTCTTTGGTATAGGAGGACGGATTGTACTGGTAGTACTTTGTGGTTTCTTTGGTATCGATTCCAGAGGAGAGGCTATATTGGTAGTAGTTTGTGGTATCGAATCCAGAGGAGGGGCTGTACTGGTAGTAGTTTGTGGTATCGAATCCAGAGGAGGGGCTGTACTGGTAGTACTTTGTGGTTTCTTTGGTATAGGAGGACGGATTGTACTTGTAGTGCTTTGTGGTTTCTTTGGTTCTGAATCCAGAGGGGTTGTATTTGTAGTACCTTGTGGTTTCTTTGGTATAGGAGGATGGATTGTACTTGTAGTACTTCGTCGTCTCTTTGGTATAGGAGGACGGATTGTACTGGTAGTACTTTGTGGTTTCTTTGGTATCGATTCCAGAGGAGAGGCTGTATTGGTAGTAGTTTGTGGTATCGAATCCAGAGGAGGGGCTGTACTGGTAGTACTTTGCGGTATCGAATCCAGAGGAGGGGCTGTACTGGTAGTAGTTTGTGGTATCGAATCCAGAGGAGGGGCTGTACTGGTAGTACTTTGTGGTTTCTTTGGTATAGGAGGACGGATTGTACTTGTAGTACTTTGTGGTTTCTTTGGTATCGATTCCAGAGGAGAGGCTGTATTGGTAGTAGTTTGTGGTATCGAATCCAGAGGAGGGGCTGTACTTGTAGTACTTTGTGGTTTCTTTGGTACAGGAGGACGGATTGTACTTGTAGTGCTTTGTGGTTTCTTTGGTTCTGAATCCAGAGGAGGGGTTGTATTTGTAGTACCTTGTGGTTTCTTTGGTATAGGAGGATGGATTGTACTTGTAGTACTTCGTCGTCTCTTTGGTATAGGAGGACGGATTGTTTTGCTAGTACTTTGTGGTTTCTTTGAAATCGATTCCAGAGGAGGGGCTGTACTGGTAGTACTTTGTGGTATCGAATCCAGAGGAGGGGCTGTACTGGTAGTACTTTGTGGTTTCTTTGGTATAGGAGGACGGATTGCATTTGTAGTACTTTGTGGTTTCTTTGGTATTGAATCTGGAGGAGGGGCTGTACTGGTAGTACTTTGTAGTTTCTTTGGTATCGAATCCAGAGGAGTGGCTGTGCTGGTAGTAATTTGTGGTTTCTTTGGTATAGGAGGACAGATTGTACTGGTAGTACTTTGTGGTTTCTTTGGTATCGATTCCAGAGGAGGGGTTGTATTTGTAGTACCTTGTGGTATTGAATCCAGAGGAGGGGCTGTACTGGTAGTACTTTGTGGTATCGAATCCAGAGGAGGGGCTGTACTGGTAGTACTTTGTGGTTTCTTTGGTATAGGAGGACGGATTGTACTTGTAGTGCTTTGTGGTTTCTTTGGTTCTGAATCCAGAGGAGGGGTTGTATTTGTAGTACCTTGTGGTTTCTTTGGTATAAGAGGATGGATTGTACTTGTAGTACTTCGTCGTCTCTTTGGTATAGGAGGACGGATTGTACTGGTAGTACTTTGTGGTTTCTTTGGTATCGATTCCAGAGGAGAGGCTGTATTGGTAGTAGTTTGTGGTATCGAATCCAGAGGAGGGGTTGTAGTTGTAGTAATTTGTGGTTTCTTTGGTATAGGAGGATGGATTGTACTTGTAGTACTTCGTCGTCTCTTTGGTATAGGAGGATGAATTGTACTTTTAGTACTTTGTGGTTTTTTTGGTATCGAATCCAGAGAAGGGGCTGTACTAGTAGTACTTCGTGGTTTGTTTGATACCGAATCCAGAGGAGGGGTTGTACTTGTAGCACCTAAACATGTTATAAATTAATAACCAAATAGTAAAGAAAATATCTATGATATACACAGTCTTCATACATTTCAAATAGCAAATGTTTGGAGCTGTTTAATTAGAGAATTTACAAACATCATAAGTCAGTTTTCAAAATGATAGAGAAGTGAACCAGTATATTTATGTGTTAATGAACTAAAGATTCAATTTTTTCGATCTGCTTGATAATACTTAAAAGATGAGTTTGCAATGCAGCATTTTATTTATAATATTGTGAGATGCTGCTCTAACAATTTGCATCTAAATAACGACTTGTCTTGTAATGTTTACAATACAAGTCATTAACACAACATGCCTTCAATTTTAGAGAATCCTTTCAATGCAAACAGTTTGCTTAGCTTATTGTGTTAAACAAATTCATGGGCAGCAATAGTATTGATATATAGTAACATTATCATGATAGTAAGTAGCAATATCATAATACTAGTTTTAGCACTATCATGATAATGACCAGCAACAATAAGGGTGTGCATTGCTTTGATAAATTATTATATACATATGACCTGCTCTGAAGATTTTGTTTTTGCGTAGAGTGTTAATTAGCTCTAGAATGGAATATCATACATCCCAATCAAGATGAAGACATAGCCTTGAATACCTAGTAAATTTTCAAAGTCATTAATCTTCCATTTTGAGAAAAACGTAAATAAATATTTTCATCTTGATTGTAATTAAATACCGTAAATTTGCTTTAGCAGAGGCTCACAAAAATCTACAGCTATTTGAATTTCACAGGATCCACATGTAGCTGTAATACTGCTGTAATCATACATTTAAACAGTTGTCATCCCAACCTCACAATTAATTCCATAGAAATTAATTATAATAACAGAGTCAATTATTTCCATTTCATACATAATAATTATCATCAGAATGGTTAGCACAGTTCAAACTAAAGTAACTACACTAACCAGAATAATCCTCTTTCTTGCTGTATTTCTTAATCACATCACCATCTTGTAAGTAATCTCTCACTTTTTTTGCGATATTTAGAAAATGTAGGATTTGCAATATCTCAAGAATCTTGGCCCATGTGACTGGAGATGGCTCTGCCTCAATCCACTTTGTGAACACCTTATACAATCTATCATCATCATTAAGACGGGGATCTCGTGCCAATGTGTCTTCATAGTTATCATGAAGGTTCATCTCTCTGCGAAATGCTTTCCAATCAGCTGACTTTTCTCGCAGCAAATGATAAACATCTAGGGGCTCTGGTGATTTATTCAGTATAGAAACACTAGCAACTGAGAAATGATAGTATTTATAAGTCTGACATACACATAAGTATAGTTATTTATGTGTTGTAATTAGTTCAAGTATTGTTTTACTATTATTTATAACACTTTTAATGAAGAACAAACAATTTAAGAATGTTATATCAGTTTATCTAGTAGTTAGTCTACATGTACTATGTTATTGATCATTCAAATACTATTGAAATGTCAATCATAATTCTTACGTGTTAAAGGATTCTGAGATTGTGGTATTGGTTGAGGTTGGATTTGTGAACTGCATTCTTGCTGTTGTTGTGTCTGTTGGCTATGTGATGTGGTATGATCAAGGGGCTCTACAGAAATAGTTTAGCAAACAAATGTACTATCATTATAAAATAATCATAACTATTATATAAATGGTAAACTATAATTATAGCAAGTGCCACTACTTTGATATTGCAAGTAGTGCGATGCTTGTAATGGTCATCCCCAGTGTTTGATCTTCTATTTACGTAGGAGTAAGAACAGTGGCAAGGGGGCCTGTCCCGTCAATATTTTGACAAGAGAGGCCTGGCCCCTCAATATTTTAGCTTGCATCATGAAAACACTTAATCTCAGGTCTGATACAGAGATGTAGACACATCTTGTAACCAACCACAAGACGGTCCGTATGTGAGCGAATGTTTAAACACTAATATGAGAATTCTCTTATGCCTGCATATCATAATGAAGTCTTCTGTGCACTCGACCTTGCTCAAACACTACATTTTATACATTAGTACAGTACAGAAGTTGTACTATGTTCATGCATTCAGTAAAAAGGCTATAATGACATTAAAGCAATAATGTCTTCTTTTGCTTCATAATTGTTATTCAAAGGGTTTTTTATCTCCTGTTATAGTACTACAATTATAATACACATTTTATGCTTAATTATAAAATAATTATTAACTTCACCTTCAATATTTCCAGGAAACCAGTATGCTTCATTACGAGTAAGCTTCCTATAAACTCGGCTTTTCTCACATTGAATATCAATCTCACATGTTTGACCAGGTAGAGGAAGTAGATAGTGAGGATCTGAGGAAGAATTACATTCTAACCCTTGACATAAAAACTTTACTTCTCTTGTAACATTAGAAACAGCCATTTCTTTAACATCAGTATAGATTGATACATTACTGGACTGTAGGCTTTCTTCTACCTCCCGAGAACAGGTCTTCAGAAGAACCTGCATGTATTATAAACAAATTAAGTCTTACATAATACCTAATTATAATAACAAATGGAACACTAGCACTCTATATTATGTACATGTGTTATAATTAACCCTATCATTATTAGTGACATTGCTATATTTAATGTATCATACAAGTGTATATAATTACATTATTACCTGTAAATCTTGACAACTTTTTTTTATTGGCGTTAGAGTGGGCACATCGGGAACATAACGTAACAATTCTACTTGAATTGCATTAGACAGCTCGGTAAGTGTGATACGATTGATGGGAAGCTTGATATCTCCAAATTCTAATGTCACTCTATTTCGAAAAATACCATCGCGGAAGTAAAGTTGGCATTGAGGTGATTCAGCGATTGTGGTGACAAGACGTGTAAAAAAGCCTGGTATGACATAACCTGTCCCAAACGTAATGTGTAGTGGAGTAGCTCTATGGTAATATCCAGGAGGCAGAGCTGATGACGGATCTCCTGTTGGAAGCACTGCAGGTACAAAGAACTGTTTGGATTTTCGTTCACCAGACTCATCTGTCTGGACTTTAGCTGCTAAGTGAAAACTAACGAGTAGTTGGACCATTTCGTCGGGATAAATCCCCTCACATTCTTGCCATACAGCTACATATAGATCCTGTATAAGAATGCCCTTCTCACGAAGAAGCTTCCACATATCTTTTTGCTTATATTCTTCTCTACCTGGAAGTGTGAGGACCTTTCCAAGACATTCCACAAACCACTTTGGATTAAGAATGACTTTCTCT
Source organism: Petrosia ficiformis (assembly GCA_947044365.1). NCBI lineage: Eukaryota > Metazoa > Porifera > Demospongiae > Haplosclerida > Petrosiidae > Petrosia > Petrosia ficiformis. Next base: position 7,677,867 of record OX345641.1, on the reverse strand, counting down.
TGAAGGCCCTTGATGTGAGAGTAGAATAATATCACACCCAGCTCATGATAGAAATTGAGGACACTGGGAACATCTTCAGGTGTGATGTTACAGGCAATACCAATATCACCTGCCTCACTCAGAGTGATGGTATTTACTGATTTCTCTGCTAACGACTGTAAAACTTTACGAAAAAGAACCCATTTAATTGGTGTTCTGACAGCAAGTTTCTTGCTTGTGAAATTGTAAATCTCCTTTCGTAAATACTGGTATGCTTTATCTTCATCCTCTCCCTTTCCTGATGTAGTATTATCAACAATGATGACATCTGTTAATAGTCGTAAAAACTTTTTGTCTTTCTGACTTTCGGAAGTATCTTCTAGACACTGTTCCAGATTTGCTTTCACTTCACTCTTGTCTATTTTGGTCAATTTATCTCCTCGAGTGCCAACAGCAACAATTTGAGGATACTCAACTAAACCACCCTTATCATCATATTTTGCAAGATGGCCATGAATATTTGCCATCCACCCCTCCATAAGCTCAAGTGTGGTCATGTTGACTTCTCCTTCCTCAATCTTCTTTCCTTGTTGGTACTGTATAGCCTTCAATCTAGTATTGAAATCTATAGAGGCATCAAAGAGGAGGAGGAACATGGTACGTGAAGTGAGAAATGCTGGTAATACCTCTAGAAACACTGGCTGACCACCACAATCCCAAACATGAAAGAAAGGATGTGGTTTTATGTGTTCAATATCATAGCGATGCATCTCACTTGCTCGCTTCATGGCAGGAGAAAGAATTTCTTCAACCATCTGCTCTATTTCTGAACTATGATACTTTTGTGAAGCATCTGACGTAATTGGAATGACTTGTGAAAAAAGAGCAGAAGCTGCCTTTAGAGCTGAAGAAGTGCCACGATCTTCTGGTTGCTTGTAGACAATGGAAATTAATTGAGCTAATTCCTCTATTTCATCCTCTGGGGTCACCCCTCTCCATCCTTTATTACATTCATCTCCTGCCATTGCCCACTGGAAACCCACAGGTCGTAGTAATGGAACATTGGGTCGTACTGATTGAACATCAGCAATAATGGTACTGTTTATTCTTGCATCAAATGGTAAGTGCATTAGTCCACGTTTCAGACTACTCTTCCCAACGCCAGCTGATCCGATCAGCATAATACGAGAATAGGCAACAGCTAACTCTCCTTGTGAAAGAGCTTTTCTATAAGCTGAACAAATGATTTTAAGATACATACACATGTACAGGAGTACAAAACAAGAGAAAATAAAATGTCAACCACAACAAAAATTAATAAAAATCATGTACCTATATAATAGGCATAATAATTATTATACAACACATTAATTGTATGGGTAGCAATATGAACATAGACTTGTAAAGATGAAATTTAATGATAGTACATCATTATAATACACAGTAATCATATCTTATTTTTATAAACTGCTATACAATATAATATATAATACACATTATATATTTGTGATATTGTATGTGTCTATATAGATAGTTATTACATGTTACAATGATTCTATATACAAATACAAATATCATATGATTGATACAACAATCACTATTACATAATTATATAACAGATGTGCACTTACATTCTCTCTCCCTTTCTCTCTCCCTTTCTCTCTATATGATTAAAAAATTATTATTAATGTATTTTTATATGTACAGTACAGTAGAGTACAGTTAATAATTAAAAACAGAACACCACTAACTCAATACACCAAAACATTAAATACAATATTGAAACACAACACTTATAAATATAGACAAACAAAACCATAATATAATGATGTGTTATTAAGCAATGAAAACAAGGGTCTTAAATAGAATCAAGACACAAAGATATGAAAAAGAGGAAATAAAGTGATAATATACAATACTATTACATATATTAGGTTTCATTAGACTCACCACCTAGTGGATTCATAATGATGTGTTATTAAGCAATGAAAACAAGGGTCGTAAATAGAATCAAGACACAAAGATATGAAAAAGAGGAAATAAAGTAATAATATACAATACTATTACATATATTAGGTTTCATTAGACTCACAATCTAGTGGATTCATAATGATGTGTTATTAAGCAATGAAAACAAGGGTCGTAAATAGAATCAAGACACAAAGATATGAAAAAGAGGAAATAAAGTAATAATATACAATACTATTACATATATTAGGTTTCATTAGACTCACCCTCTAGTGGATTCATAATGATGTGTTATTAAGCAATGAAAACAAGGGTCGTAAATAGAATCAAGACACAAAAATATGAAAAAGAGGAAATAAAGTAATAATATACAATACTATTACATATATTAGGTTTCATTAGACTCACCGACTAGTGGATTCATAATGATGTGTTATTAAGAAATGAAAACAAGTGCCGTAAATAGAATCAAGACACAAAGATATGAAAAAGAGGAAATAAAGTAATAATATACAATACTATTACATATATTAGGTTTCATTAGACTCACCCTCTAGTGGATTCATAATGATGTGTTATTAAGAAATGAAAACAAGGGCCGTACATAGAATCAAGACACAAAGATATGAAGAAGAGGAAATAAAGTAATAATATACAATACTATTACATATATTAGGTTTCATTAGACTCACCGACTAGTGGATTCATAATGATGTGTTATTAAGAAATGAAAACAAGTGCCGTAAATAGAATCAAGACACAAAGATATGAAAAAGAGGAAATAAAGTAATAATATACAATACTATTACATATATTAGGTTTCATTAGACTCACCGGCTAGTGGATTCATAATGATGTGTTATTAAGCAATGAAAACAAGTGCCGTACATAGAATCAAGACACAAAGATATGAAAAAGAGGAAATAAAGTAATAATATACAATACTATTACATATATTAGGTTTCATTAGACTCACCGGCTAGTGGATTCATAATGATGTGTTATTAAGCAATGAAAACAAGTGCCGTACATAGAATCAAGACACAAAGATATGAAAAAGAGGAAATAAAGTAATAATATACAATACTATTACATATATTAGGTTTCATTAGACTCACACACTAGTAGATTCATAATGATGTGTTATTAAGCAATGAAAACAAGGGTCGTAAATAGAATCAAGACACAAAGATATGAAAAAGAGGAAATAAAGTAATAATATAAAATACTATTACATATATTAGGTTTCATTAGACTCACAAACTAGTGGATTCATAATGATGTGTTATTAAGCAATGAAAACAAGTGCCGTAAATAGAATCAAGACACAAAGATATGAAAAAGAGGAAATAAAGTAATAATATACAATACTATTACATATATTAGGTTTCATTAGACTCACCGACTAGTGGATTCATAATGATGTGTTATTAAGAAATGAAAACAAGTGCCGTAAATAGAATCAAGACACAAAGATATGAAAAAGAGGAAATAAAGTAATAATATACAATACTATTACATATATTAGGTTTCATTAGACTCACCAACTAGTGGATTCATAATGATGTGTTATTAAGAAATGAAAACAAGTGCCGTAAATAGAATCAAGACACAAAAATATGAAAAAGAGGAAATAAAGTAATAATTTACAATACTATATTACATATATTAGGTTTCATTAGACTCACATCCTAGTGGATTCATAATGATGTGTTATTAAGCAATGAAAACAAGTGCCGTAAATAGAATCAAGACACAAAGATATGAAAAAGAGGAAATAAAGTAATAATATACAATACTATTACATATATTAGGTTTCATTAGACTCACATCCTAGTGGATTCATAATGATGTGTTATTAAGCAATGAAAACAAGTGCCGTACATAGAATCAAGACACAAAGATATGAAGTAGAGGAAATAAAGTAATAATTTACAATACTATATTACATATATTAGTAGACTCACATCCTAGTGGATTCATAATGATGTGTTATTAAGCAATGAAAACAAGTGTCGTAAATAGAATCAAGACACAAAGATATGAAAAAGAGGAAATAAAGTAATAATATACAATACTATTACATATATTAGGTTTCATTAGACTCACCGACTAGTGGATTCATAATGATGTGTTATTAAGAAATGAAAACAAGTGCCGTAAATAGAATCAAGACACAAAGATATGAAAAAGAGGAAATAAAGTAATAATATACAATACTATTACATATATTAGGTTTCATTAGACTCACCGGCTAGTGGATTCATAATGATGTGTTATTAAGAAATGAAAACAAGTGCCGTAAATAGAATCAAGACACAGAGATATGAAGAAGAGGAAATAAAGTAATAATTTACAATACTATATTACATATATTAGGTTTCATTAGACTCACATCCTAGTGGATTCATAATGATGTGTTATTAAGCAATGAAAACAAGTGCCGTAAATAGAATCAAGACACAAAGATATGAAAAAGAGGAAATAAAGTAATAATATACAATACTATTACATATATTAGGTTTCATTAGACTCACATCCTAGTGGATTCATAATGATGTGTTATTAAGCAATGAAAACAAGTGCCGTACATAGAATCAAGACACAAAGATATGAAGTAGAGGAAATAAAGTAATAATTTACAATACTATATTACATATATTAGTAGACTCACATCCTAGTGGATTCATAATGATGTGTTATTAAGCAATGAAAACAAGTGTCGTAAATAGAATCAAGACACAAAGATATGAAAAAGAGGAAATAAAGTAATAATATACAATACTATTACATATATTAGGTTTCATTAGACTCACCGACTAGTGGATTCATAATGATGTGTTATTAAGAAATGAAAACAAGTGCCGTAAATAGAATCAAGACACAAAGATATGAAAAAGAGGAAATAAAGTAATAATATACAATACTATTACATATATTAGGTTTCATTAGACTCACCGGCTAGTGGATTCATAATGATGTGTTATTAAGAAATGAAAACAAGTGCCGTAAATAGAATCAAGACACAGAGATATGAAGAAGAGGAAATAAAGTAATAATTTACAATACTATATTACATATATTAGGTTTCATTAGACTCACATCCTAGTGGATTCATAATGATGTGTTATTAAGCAATGAAAACAAGTGCCGTAAATAGAATCAAGACACAAAGATATGAAAAAGAGGAAATAAAGTAATAATATACAATACTATTACATATATTAGGTTTCATTAGACTCACATCCTAGTGGATTCATAATGATGTGTTATTAAGCAATGAAAACAAGTGCCGTACATAGAATCAAGACACAAAGATATGAAGTAGAGGAAATAAAGTAATAATTTACAATACTATATTACATATATTAGTAGACTCACATCCTAGTGGATTCATAATGATGTGTTATTAAGCAATGAAAACAAGTGTCGTAAATAGAATCAAGACACAAAGATATGAGGAAATAAAGTAATAATATACAATACTATTACATACATTAGGTTTCATTAGACTCACAAACTAGTGGATTCATAATGATGTGTTATTAAGCAATGAAAACAAGGGTCGTAAATAGAATCGAGACACAAAGATATGAAGAAGAGGAAATAAAGTAATAATATACAATACTATTACATATATTAGACTCACAATCTAGTGGATTCATAATGATGTGTTATTAAGAAATGAAAACAAGTGCCATAAATAGAATCAAGACACAAAGATATGAAAAAGAGGAAATAAAGTAATAAGTATAGGTTATAGGTCGAGGGGAGGGATATTAGTTGTTTTAGAGCCCGAGCGAAGCGAGGGCTCTAAAACAACTAATATCCTGACCTGAAGACCTATAACTGTCTTATACCTAATCTACAAAGCAGAAGAAACCCACAAAACAAGGATGTGGTTTTTCTTGGTGCCAAATTTATATTGCGCAATTTCTAATTTGCGTATGGAAAGAAAGTGACGGTTATGGCTGAAGCACTGAAACACTCGCCTTGGTGCTTTCCTACAACTAACGAAGCATAATTTTTGATATTTATGGGTTTGTTGGAAGCTCTTCTGTGAAAGTAAGTGAGTTAAAAGTCTGTGCTGTTTAAAATATGGAAGTTATGCAGGTGAGTAAAGTGAGGACGTTGCCTTCATACTCGCCTTGCTGTCTTCCTATACTACAGTACTATCAGTACTCCAAGAATGAAAATTATGCTGCAGGTGTCAGAGCGTTATCACAATAACATTCTGCTGAGCTTCAATAGTTGAAGTATTTCAAATTGTATTTTCTGCTGTGTCGGTAATTCCATACTTTTTTGATGTTGTTATTTTTGTACCACAATATCACAACTAAACCCTCCTTTTTGCCTTGTTGTGGCTAGGTGAATAAAAAAAAATTATATACCTCGTGTCGCGTGATTCCAGGTATCTAACTCGCGATTATCTACCTCCTAGTCGACATGTCATGTGATACCAGGTGTATTCGTCATTTAGACACCTCATCCCATCAAAGGATGAATATTCATTTTAGGTATAATATACAATACTATTACATATATTAGGTTTCATTAGACTCACCGGCTAGTGGATTCATAATGATGTGTTATTAAGCAATGAAAACAAGTGCCGTAAATAGAATCAAGACACAAAGATATGAAAAAGAGGAAATAAAGTGATAATATACAATACTATTACATATATTAGGTTTCATTAGACTCACCGTCTATAGTGGATTCATAATGATGTGTTATTAAGAAATGAAAACAAGGGCCGTAAATAGAATCAAGACACAAAGATATGAAAAAGAGGAAATAAAGTGATAATATACAATACTATTACATATATTAGGTTTCATTAGACTCACCATCTATAGTGGATTCATAATGATGTGTTGTCATGAAATGTAAAATATGAATAAAATGAATTTATTTGCTTTATGTATGTATTGATTTTAATGAGAATTACTATATACAAAACTTCACATATTAATTTTTAAATTTTACTCACATTCTATGTAGTTATGTGTTATTTTGTGGAAGAGAGTTAATAATAATAATGATAATAATTATGAACAAATTGAACTCAATTACCTTCTGGAGGATTCACAATATCAAGGAAAATAGGAAAAATAAAAATGGATATAATTATTATACTCATATTAACATTGTGAATAGACTTACGTTCTATTGTGGATTGAATATTATCACATTGTGTACAATGAAATAAAGGAATGACAAAATTTAATGTAAATTATTATTCATCACATAAGTTATAATTGATCACACTTACCCCCTAGTAACATCACCATGGATAATCACAAAAAGTAAGAAATGATTAACTATGTACTATATATATTACACATATTACACTCACCATCTAATGGAATCAGAGATGTAATATAAATTAGCGATGGATTTGTATTACTCACTAATGGATTATATTCCAAGTCTTAGTTTCTGAAGAGATTAAGAGTCTCAGTAAATACTGTTAACAAACTACGAATTGAAACTATATATATTATAATAGTATAAATTGATAATATTATCTACATGCACATATCAGTTATAACCAGTGCAAAATAAATAGATATTGTATATAGCTAGTAGCCTCGAGACTATAAATTTCAAAGTAAAATTATATTGTAATGATGACCAGCCTTTTGATTACTATAGTAATGATACCAACCACTTGTGAGATTGTTGTACCAGTTCCGAAAAAAAATTAAAAATTCTACACAATAATATCACAATTTAGGTTGTGAATAATTTTATTGTACAAGACCTCCAAGAGATTGTAATTCCAATGAATTTTATTGCAGCTGAACTGTTTAGTTATAATCAAATTCATTGGACTTCATGGAGGTCTCATAATCCAAACTAACAAAAAACATTTTTAAAAATGATACAGTAGCTTGGGATATGGGCTATGACTCTTTGAAATCAAAACAGAAGCAAGCTATTATGCATTTTCTACACAACTATGACATGATTGTAATGTTACACACTGGATTTGGAAATGGCCTATGTCATTACATTTGTGTTGTCATTGGACAAACTGATGTAATGCAACCCGACTCTTTCTCATGGTATAGGTCTGGCATGTGAGACTACAACATCCTATGAATGATCGATATACAATTATATAATAAAAACAAGGTACATAATTATAAGAATATCATAACAAAAATGTATGCAACAAGTTTGGGATACAACAAAACTACTTTCACCCTTTTTATAAGTAATGCTACGTAATGACATTACTTTGTAAATTTGTGGAAGTGGAATGTTTAATTTCCTTGTGAAGTTAACCTATCCCTACATGTTCTTTATTTAGGCAGTGGATATTTATCGGGTATATAACTGATACAAATAAATTGTGTGATTGATAATGCCAGGCAACAGTGCAGAAATAGAAACAGTACTTAGATTGTCTCAGAAGAATTCAGATCTAAACAAAGTTGGTATTCCTGAAGCTTAAGGCTCTGTCAAGCTTAGACTGCAGTGACAGTTCTGCGGAAACAGCCACGCGATTGTCTCGACAAAGTCAAAGATGGGCGTAACCGCTAAAGACGATTCACCTTGCTTCCTTTCTGGTTGGACTGTTAGTATTAGCTTATCTCTCAAATTAAATATGCATCTTGTTACATTACATCATTATTATAAAGAAAAACAAAAACAAAAACAAAGGTAAAACAAAGAAAGGGGCCGTCCCATTATAGCTGAGTCCGTTACACGTACCGCACAAATATCCACTGAGCTTACATTCATTAATATTTCGTAAGATAACAGTAGATCTAGTAATTATCAGTAAATAGAAACCAAACTCACTGTCTCACTTTCACTGACGAAGACTGCTGATAGTAGACAAGCG
>OX345641.1:7524064-7664064 GCA_947044365.1 Petrosia ficiformis | reverse complement strand
CTTATATTCACTTTTTTGTGGTTTAGATAAATTCCTAATGATGTTAAATATAGTATATTAATATTAGAAGGTTGTGTGGATTGAATGGATGGATAAATAGAAACTTTAGTTGAGTGTCCGATAGAAAAAGTGTACATTACGTTAAACTGTTGCAAGTGTGTGAATGTTCTTTTACATCATTTAGTAATCATGACTAGCTCTGTACACATTGCTGCAGCAAAATTTGTTGCATTAGGGGCAGGACCCTACGATCTCCATCCGCTTTGTGCTAAAGGAGACTTAAAAACCATTCAAGAATTTTGGAATCGATTCAGCGACCAAATCAAATTATTATCCGGAGGGTATACACCTTTGCAAGAGGCTGCACGAAAAGGGCACTGTAGTGTTGTCGACTTCTTGCTTAGTAAGGGAGCGAAGGTCAATGCCTTGTCCAGTAATGGTGAGACAGCTTTATATCTTGCTGCTGAAGGTTATCACACAGACTGTGAAGTCCTATTGATGGCTCATGGTGCATCTATTCATCACGGGTTCTCTGGGAAGAAAGCAAAGAACTCCAGAGATAAAATTCTATTGAGTATTTTAAACGGAAAAAATGGTATGTATTTATGGATTTATGTATGCATGTATAATATTATATGTATGTATGTAAGCTATGCATGTATATTATTGTGTACATGTATGTATGCATGTATAATATTATATGTATGTATATGAGCTATGCATGTATATTATTGTGTACATGTATGTATGTATGTATGTATGTATGTATGTATATATGTATGTAAGCTATGCATGTATATTATTACGTATGTATGTATGTATGTATGTATGTATGTATGTATGTATGTATGTATGTATGTATGTATGTATGTATGTATGTATGTATGTATGTATGTGTATGTGTGTATGTATGTGTGTGTTTCACGCTTTTTATTTCATGCTGTAGAGAATACTTCCACACCATTGAAACCGTCTCTTGTCAACAGAGGATTAGCATCAGCCATGAGATTGGAACACATACCTTACATGACAAAGTTCATTCTTCTCAAACCAACAAAGCTTGAACAATTAATTGCCGAAGCAGAGAGTGCAAAGAAGCACCTTTCTGTTGCGTTTCTATTACTGGCACAAGCTGCTATTACAGATGACTTACAGTTAGTTGAAAGACTATACAGCATTAACAAGACCGGGAACTCACTACCAGCAGATACTAGAAGTCAGATGTCATCCATTCCCACAACTCTACCTCTTCGATTAGCAAGAGAATTAAATCATACACAAGTGTTTGAGCTAATCTTGACAAGGACTGGTTTAAAAAGTCGAAAATCTGCTCTTGATATTTCCTGGGAAGGATTGGAGATCAGTAATCTTTCAAAATTTATTTTATCGCAGATTGTACATGTGTCATACTGGTCATTGTCTCGAAATCATTTGACATCGTTGTCATTTTTTGGTGTCCCACTGGACAGGGTGAGATTACTAAATATGGTTTATATGTGGATGGCAGATAAATAGACAGAATCGATGACAATAATTGCCTGATTAAATACTAATAAATTAATGTACTTGTATGAATGGACGGACACATGATGTTCTTGACAACATTCTTTATTACAATGTTTTACATATTGTAAAAGATGTTGTTGTTTTTTGTTATAAAGAGTTGATGATGTAACTTAAATTCTCAGCTTTGATGGTGGTGCAAATAGTTTTAATATTCAAGCGCCACCAGAAGAGAGACTAGCAAGAATCCTGGTTGGATGGTATTAGGGGCTTTAATAGAAATTATTTGATGGGAAAATGGAGTAATGCATTATGGATGTATACATACATACATACACAATAAAGGCATCAGCACAAAACATTTCAACAATATGTTATCTTCTCTCTACTAATGTATTTTTTTTTCTCTTTACCTCCTCTGTTGTCTCTTTCACATTTCCTTGTTTTCTCCATATAGCTTTGTGTCTTGGATGTTAGCCACAACAAAATACAAGAAATAGATCCAGCCATCTTTGATCTCCTTCAACTCACCTCCCTGAATCTGTCCCACAACAATCTGTCCGACATCCCCAAACCCAAACACAAGGGAAAAACCCATCTAATTCGTTTAGACATCAGCCAAAACAAGTTTCATCAGGTACCATATTCACTTGTATATTTTCCATATTTAAGTTACCTCAACTTAAGTCACAACCGAAACATCGATTGCTTACCTTATTGGATAGCATCTTTAGAAAAGCTTGAAGACCTGAGATTAGAGGGTTTACCCCTTTTATATCAGCACAGAGGTGGGTTCCATGACACTTTGCAAAGCTTGAAGTTAAAGCTTGATAAAACAATGCAGGTATACGATATGAAAATGATTGTTACGGGCTTATCGCGAAATGGTAAGTCCCTTCTAATTAATCGTCTTCGAAACTACACTCCATCTGTCGTACCTACACCATCAGAAGGGGTTTCCATTGTCGATTGGACTTACCGTGCCTCTCCTGAACACACTCATAGTGAATACAAGTTTTCGATCTGGGAAACAGGTGGGGGTATGGATTCATATGAGGGTGTGGCTATTGAGCAAGTGTTGTATACATCACATGCCATGTATATACTAGTATTTAGTTTACTAGATGGTGTGAGTGGGGTTAATGATTTGAGGGTGTGGCTTAATGCTATTTCTCGTCATGCTTTGTCTTCGTGTGTCTTGTTAGTTGGTACCGGTTTAGAGCAGTTGGACAAATCTATGCATGACCAGGTGCTAGATGAAATCGAAAAATCAGCAAAGGGCCTTGTATCGAATTTCTCCAATGTTTTAATATTTGGAAACCCATGTTTCATACCTGTTTCTGTAACTAGTGAAACAGGTAACATACAGCTACTTCGTGATGTAATATATGAGCTTGCTACTTCTCTTGTTTTGAAGGATGGGCAGCCATACATGGGAAGAAGAGTGTCTCTATCTACTATGAGTTTAAATAGCGAGGTTAATAATTACAGACACCAAGTATGGAAAGGCGAACGCTCTCCTGTTTTGTACCAAGAAGGAATGAAAGCAATAGTGGCAAGTCTGAAGGATGCTGAGGGGATAAGCACTGGAGAGCTCCATACAATAACCCAGTTTCTTAGCAGTGTGGGGTCATTATTGCATTATCCCTCAATCAGTGAGTCATTGAGTACTATGTATTTCCTTGATCCAGACTGGATTTTCCGAAACATTAGAGCTTTCTTTGCACAACTAGAAGAATATTCGGATTCCACCTCCTCCAGCTTAAAGGAGAATGGAATTTGTACACATCAACACCTCCAGAGTTTACTAGCTAAAGTGTTTACTGTGCCTACTACCAATGAATTTAAAGATAACCCAAGTTGCAAACCTCATTCATGGATAGTAGATTCATTGATCTCTCTTCTTGTTAGATACAAACTCCTGATACCTGTCACATTCGATTATTCACAGTTTGTGGTGCCATCGCTTTTGCCATCATCTCCATCACGCGAAGAAATGGTTTCTATGGTAACTGATAAATGCCTACCAATCCAATGGAATTATTCATTGAATCAACCTCTTGACAGAGCACTCTGGTTGAGTGTATTGGAGAGTACGTTTATAATGAAAAGAGAACACATGATTGACAGCGACAAATCAGATTCTTTGTTGCTTCGTATTTGGAGAGATAGCATGGTTTTGAAAGAGGATGGGATAGTTCTTAGCTATTCACATGAAATTGGAAATATAACGTTATTTTCGCTTGGCTATACACCACAATTCATTGAATTGAGTAGCATTATTGATAAATGCTTGCCTAGCAATGTGGTAATTAGCATTACATGTCCTATATGTCTTCAGTTAAAAATTTCAAAACCGAACGAGTTCTCAGCAAACATGTGCATTGAAGCCAGAATAAATGGTAAAGAGCTTCTGCCATGCCAATACTTAGACAAAACTGCTAATCATTTGATTTCCATGACTGAGCTGGCACCATTCATGATCATTCACCCATCACACGAACGCCTACATTCTGGTGATGATACATCAACATGTACCGATAATGGAGTGAAATGTGTTCATACCAAGTTATCAACTGTACAGGTAATCAAACAGCTCAATACAGCAAGCATCATATTAAAGGACTTTGACTATCCTTTTATCACAGTTAAACAAGGTAGGCTATTAGCATTAGCAGTACACAGAGAAGAGAAAGAAGCGATTCAAGTTTTTCAAGAACCAGCCATTGGCAGTCTTGCTGATATAACACAAGGTATTCCACGTGTCGTATTATATAGAATCGCAATACAGATAGCAAAGATTATTGTCTCTGTTCCAGGAATATCACCAAGCTTTGAAAATTTGCAGTTATGGTCTGTTGATCCAGAATATCTGCTGCATTGTAGCTTGATTATCAACCATGCATATGAATTAAAGTCCAGTAGTTTTACTGAGCAGTTGTTGATTAAAAAATGGGTCTTTTTCGTTAAGAAAGTGACAGAATTTGCATCAACTGCGGCCATCAAATCCTCAAATGGTACTTTCACTCCAAATTATTACTACCTTAATGAGCTGATGGATGAATGCTCCAAGAAGGACAATACCATCTCATTGGAATCAGTAATTAGTTCGTTATCTGTAGCTTTAATGCAGCTAATCGCTGGAGTGTGTCCATTACCTGATTTATCACCTATGTGTGGTGCCTGCAATGTGTTGAAATCACAAAATGTTCCTAGAGGACATGACGAGGATGTGACCAATTCTATAGAACCTCCATCCATGTATAATGAGATATGGATTCCATCACTCAATGAAGAGGCTTCACATTTAAAACTCAACATTTTAAAACCTGGTTGCATGTCTTTAGACACCATCGAAGTGCATTCATTAGCGCCTTTAAAGGTGATTGCGATATGTAAATGTGGAGAGAGTGTTTGGATGAGCTCTCAGCTCTCTAACAACATGTCGTGTGTCTCAATATTTGACATACATACCTATAATATTGTGCACAACATAAAAATGGAGGGAAATGTTGTGACATGTATGGATTCTTTGGAAAACCAAGTCTTTTTGGGTACTAAAGCGGGTTTTTTGTTTGTTTTTCCTAGCAGTGTAGAGGTTATCAGACAGGGAGGTGTGAAACCAACACACAAGTATATTTGTAAGAAAGAAATAAATAGTTTGGTTGCTATGGAAACCGTTTTATGGATATCAGGTGGAAATTGTATTTTCTTGTTCGAATGGAAGATTTTTAAATTCAAAGGGGTCTTGAAATGCAATATGGGAGATACTACCATCGGAGAACTGGTCCCAAGTCACGATAATGGGATAGTCTATAGTGCCAATTTTGGAGGGAAGATATTGTCAGCATGGAGCACTAAGGAGAAACATATGTATGATGTTAACATGGAGGATATCATGTTAAGCATTAGGGAAAAGGAAGACGTCTTCATATCAGACGTATTTATATCTGCCATGAATACTAGCCGCGATTGTGTCTGGGTTGGTTTAGTAACAGGGCACTTGTTGGTATTTAATCTGCGAGGTGTTTTGGTAGCTTGGCTAAGGCCCTACAATTTTTCGATTAATTATCTATGTTTTGTGCCCGATTTAATAAGGGGCCCATCCGAACAACATATACTATCTTGTGGTAGGGGTGTGGCACTTCCTAGTGTTCATGGCAACCTGTGTGAGTCAAACCCCAAGGAAGAGGTACTGCTTTTATGGGAATCGGAGTTTGCTGTTACCCTGAAACAAATGAAAGCTTTGGAAGAAAATGAAGGAAGGTATTTGGATACTTACAACTCTTTAAATGACATGATTAAAAACTGTGGTTTTAAAGATCAAATACTAACTCCGAAAAAGGACACAAATGTAAAAAAGTTTATTCCTTTCGTCGAAAATGCTACAACAGAAATATATGTGAATGAAGATGACAATGAGGCTTCCACTTTATGGGGAATATTGCCATTCGAGTTAAAAGATGGCGAGACCACCGAAATTCCTTTTGAAAACGTTCCAACTTTAGAACAACTACAACTCAAGATTTTGAGTATTCTAAGTTTGGAAACCACAGACGACATCCAGATAATCGACATCTCGATAGCATATCGTTATAAAAATCAAGATACACTTGTTGCTGTAACAAGTGATGATGACCTTCTATGTTATCTTGATTTAACAGAGAGACCAAACTTATTACTAATGGATCACACATTTGAGTAACTGACTAAAATTAATACATATTTGTTTGTCTGCTGAGATTGTCCCTTATAGTAATGTATACACAAATTCATGAGATTGAAATGCACATGATGTACTTATTACATATAATGTATGATTAATACGATTATACATGCTTGATTTTAATAAATATACTATTTGACTAATTGTGATATTAAAAATTAATCTATGTGATTACGATAATTGACTTTGGTAAAGAAGACCTTTGGGTTGAAACATTTAGTTTTTATCAATAACGCTAATCTCTACCATGTTCACAAAGCTACTCACCAAAAAATGCTTCAACGTGGTAAACAGTATCTACCATATTGATAATTCATTTACATGTGCTAATATTATATCCAAAGTAAGATACTAATTGTCTGTCTGTCTGTCTGTCTGCCTGATTTTCTAACTACCTACATGCCTGCCAGTTGATCTGTCTGTCTGTCTCCCTGTCTGTGTGTTTCTCTGTATGTCTGTCTGTCTGTCTGTCTGTCTGTCTACATTTCTGTCTTTGTCTTTCTCGATGTCTGTCTGTCTCTCTGTCTGTCATTCTCTGTGTCTGTGTGTGTCTGTCTGTCTTTCGGTTTGTCTGTCTTTCTGCCTGCTTTTCTACCTACCTACCTTCCTGTCAGCCTGCCTACATCCTCTCTGCCTTCCTGTCTGTATGCCGGTCTGCCTGTCTGTCTCTCTGTCTGTGTGTCTGTCTGCCTTTCTGCCTGTCTGTATGTTTCTCAGTCTCTTCATTTATATACTCAATATATTATTTCCAGTAGTTTAGTTACATGGTAAGGTATATTTGAAAATACAGTGCGAAAACAAAATTGTTCAAATAAATGATTGATTGGCTATTAAGGTTGCAAGGATATAATGTTACATGTGTAGTCATTCTGTCGAGGACCTAATATTTACTGAAACCTTATTTTGCTAAGTTCCTCCTATGATATTTCATATTTCATGTCAGTTATAAAACTTCAAAGAAGCTCAGTGTCAACAAAACTATATTTTTAAAATTTCTTGAAACCTGCAAACTCAATGTTATGTGATGACAACAATCCTGCCAACTGTAATAACCAATTGATCAGTAATTTAATAATATTGTTATCACATGTACAAATCTTGTTATATATGCAGGACAAACTGGAGAGACATAGATAGTCTAATGAATAAATTCATATTTAGATTTAAGCACATAGTCCTACAGTATTCATTACATCGAACTGCAAATATGTAGCGGAAATAATAGTAATGTTTTTTTCAATAAGCGTGTGTGCTTAAAACACTGGAAATATGGTATTACGGTACTGTACTTTAATGGCATTGGGATGAATGGCTTTAGGGGTCATTTCTCCTTCAATTAAATTGAATTTTATTGTAAACATAATGAAATTAATACCTATTTTGGATATTTTTTAATGCTGTATATTTGTTCAACATTTGCTACGAAATACAGGAAGAATTAGTATCATATTGGCCACCTCTACTTGCTACATATATCAGTGTGTAGTTAAAGTCATTCTTGTTCACCTTGTCCACAGAAAAATGTTCATAACTTTAGTTTGGAATGACCAACAATATTTTTATGTGCACCATTTTCATATAATTATCTTATCATTTTGTGTATGTCAAATTTCAATCCATTACTTCATTACTGAGTTACAGTAT
Source organism: Petrosia ficiformis (assembly GCA_947044365.1). Lineage (NCBI taxonomy): Eukaryota > Metazoa > Porifera > Demospongiae > Haplosclerida > Petrosiidae > Petrosia > Petrosia ficiformis. The sequence goes on along the minus strand of OX345641.1, from coordinate 7,656,191 downwards.
AATTATGTATTATCACATTAAACTATACACTGTATTATATATAAAGTCATCGCATCATAACTTTGATGATATTGTGAATGTGAACAGACTTTATTTAAGTTTTGAAGACATCTCTTCTCCATTACATAATAAAACATAATTTGGTCACGCAGTGATAATACATACCTATGATAATTTGATACCACTCAAACAATTATTTTTTTTTACAAAACAATTAGATCAAATTTACATAACATACCTAATTTGGTTTGGTTTCAATTAAATAACTACACAAACATACACGTATGTGAATATGATTATATATATATATATATATATATATATATATATATAGATACATATGTTATACATACAATGATACATACATACATATATACATACATACATACATGCATACATACATACATACATACATACATACATACATACATACATACATACAGACATACAGACATACATAAATACATACATACATACATACATACAGACATACATAAATACATACATACATACATACATACATACATACATACATACATACATACATACATACATACATACATACATACATACATACAGACATACAGACATACATAAATACATACATACATACATACATACAGACATACATAAATACATACATACATACATACATACATACATACATACATACATGTATACAACATACATACATACATACAGACATACATAAATACATAAATACATACATACATACATACATATAATACATAAATACATACATACATGCATACATACATACATACGTACATACAATACATACATACATACATACATACATATATATGTACATTAATACATACATTATAAAAACATCTCCCTGTAACATGTTAGCATTTTAATATTTCCTGTTGCCCACCATACACATCTGATGAATACATAATTATGTACATTTCAGTTCATCAAATTGGTTAACATATGGAGCTAATTTGGGTACTTAAGCATATTAACTCTTTATTATACCAAAATGAAAAAACCACTGGATCATGAAATTACTAAATTAGACTATTATATTATTATGTACTCGAGGTACTATATAAGGTAACAGTAAGTTGGATAATTGTATCGGAGCAGAAGAAGTTGGTGTGAAACCGCACAACCATCAAATTCAACATCTTCACATAAACAATAATATTCATATTAACATACCACACCTGATATTAATATAATAACAAATTCCTGTACTTATAGTTATGTATGATGTATAATTATAGTGAACTGTCACATGATTTATTATAACACATCTATATATAACTAGCAAAGTTTGCTATAAATATATATTTGGAATATAATGTACATTCATATTCACTAACAGAACATAGTATCATGCATTCATTCCCGTATGGTGCTGTTGTAACACAATATATTGGTAACATATCATAGCTGTATATTATTCTATTAATTGCATCCATTAGCATGCATTACTTTTAGTGAATGTCTGAGGCATGCCTAATATGCCTCATAATATATTATTACGTTTGTTGCTAAAATCGCTAAAATTAGTACACACAATTAAAAGCAGACTTAAGATAGTTAGTTTGCTTACTCTGCACTTGTGATGATACAATTGTATAGCAATAACTTGAAATGATTTGATTGATATGTGCTCATCGATTATTGTGTTTACAAAACTATTCAGACCCAAATTGCTGTTGTTAGTTTCAATATTGACTTCCTGCAATAATTAAAAATACCCCAATTATGAAGTATGTACAACAATTTACATACCTACATACATACATACATATATACATATGTACGTATATACAATTATACATACATACGTATAATTATACATACATACATGCACATACATACATACATACATAATTACACACATATATATTACACACGTACAAACAAACAAACATACATACATATATGTATGTTTGTTATACATATATGCTTACACACATATACATACATGTCATACATACATACGTACGTACAAACATACATACATACATGTCATACACACATACATACTTATGTACATACAACATACATACATACTCATATATATTTTTAGCTTGTATTATTATTACGTTCGTTGCTAAAATTGCTAAAATTAGAACACACAATTAAAAGCAGACTTAGTTAATTATGTATGTTTGCTTACTTTGTACTTGTGATGATCAATAACAATTGTATAGCAATAACTTGAAATGATTTGAATGATATGTGCTCATCAATTATTATGTTTACAAAAGAACTCAGACCCGAATTGCTGTTGTTGGTTTCGATATTGACTTCCTGCAATAAATAAATACCAATGTATCATATATACATACATACATACATGTGTACATACATACATACATACATGCATATATACATATAATGATTGATATGTGCTCGTCGATTATTGTGTTTACAAAACTATTCAGACCCAAATTGCTGTTGTTAGTTTCAATAGTGACTTCCTGCAATAATTAAAAATACCCCAATTATGAAGTATGTACAACAATTTACATACCTACATACATACATACATATATACATATGTACGTATATACAATTATACATACATACGTATAATTATACATACATACATGCACATACATACATATATACATAATTACACACATATATATTACACACGTACAAACAAACAAACATACATACATATATGTATGTTTGTTATACATATATGCTTACACACATATACATACATGTCATACATACATACGTACGTACAAACATACATACATACATGTCATACACACATACATACTTACGTACATACAACATACATACATACTCATATATATTTTTAGCTTGTATTATTATTACGTTCGTTGCTAAAATTGCTAAAATTAGAACACACAATTAAAAGCAGACTTAGTTAATTATGTATGTTTGCTTACTCTGTACTTGTGATGATCATTAACAATTGTATAGCAATAACTTGAAATGATTTGAATGATATGTGCTCATCAATTATTATGTTTACAAAAGAACTCAGACCCGAATTGCTGTTGTTGGTTTTGATATTGACTTCCTGCAATAAATAAATACCAATGTATCATATATACATACATACATACATGTGTACATACATACATACATACATGCATATATACATACATACGTATATACAATTATACATACATACATATAATTATACATACATACATACATATAATTATACATACATACATACATACACATACATACATACATACGCACATACAAACTACAAACATACATACATATATGCATACATACATACATACATACGTTCGTACAAACATACATACATACATAAACACATACATACATACTTACATATACTCATATGTATATTTGAACATACATCCAGTCAATAATTACTGTGTTTATATAGACATTAAGTTTACAATGAAACATTATAAATTTTGGTTTATTCTAGAATATTGATTTTGAGAACGATTAAAAAACATAATTTTATAGCTGTTAAATACAATAACAATATATTCCATCAAAACATACATATACTCATATACTAGTAATTAATAAACAGACACTCAATTTTATAATTGCTATCTGATGCCTAGCTTAGGGTCCTTTAATTGCTAGCCAATTCTCCACTCAGATATATTATATATACCCTTACACAATGATAATTATCAAAATAGTTTTACAATGTATATGCTACATACAAATATAAATACCTTATAAGTATAGAATTGCTTGTGACAACATTGAAGCCACCAAAGTGTTCATAAGTGAATTAATTAATCTAACTGTCATATTATAATTATTATTAACTTATTATTATAATTATATAACAGCTGTGCTTGAAAAATAATGACCACTTCTAGAGTTACAGTTGTAGTATGCCTGGTTTCTCAAACTTTTAGTTAACTAAAAATAATATTAGGAAGGGTTTCAGTTTTAGTTAACTAAAAGTCACAATGCATTACTAAAAGGGGTTTTAGTTATAGTTATAGTTAACTAAAACAACACTAATACTAGTTATAATTTATGTTACTCCAAAGTTTGCAAAGATCTGTGAGTGCTTAAGCTTCTTTGTGAACTTCTTAATGTTGAGCAAAGCTTTGACTACTTGACTACTTGTTAGATTAATCGAGCTGTAAGTATGCAATGTCTTAGCAAAACTAATGAAATCTCACTAACTGAAACTGATATGTAAATACTATAAGTAGATCTTAATATGGAAAATTTACTATGTGTTTCTGTCAGCAATTATGCATACATACATATGTATACACATGCATACATACATACATACATACATACATACATGCATACATACGTACATACGTACATACATACATACATACATACATACATACATACATACATACATACATACATACATATGTACATACATATGTACATACATACATACGTACATATTATATATGTACATACAGAAGTATTTTGCTGAGAGCAACATGTTATTACATCATTATAATTTAATTAATAGAAACATTTTAAAATTTCCTGTTGCCATAACCTTCAACCTTTGTTACGTCTCTGAGAGCCCCTTCTTATTTGCCAACAAACACCCACACCGCAAAATTAAACCAACATACAGTTGCAAACAATCGTGAATTTTAATTTAGCTTTTCAGAGGATACACACATGAGGTTACTACGACATAATGTGCATCAACTATACACTAGAATAAATTAAATATGTGTTTGCGGGTTTCCAAACCCGTTTGATGGTGAGATACAATTACAACCCTGCCAGCTGAGCTGCCTTGGTAGCTCAGTTGGTAGAGCATCTGTCCGGAGTACAAAGTGTTGTGGGTTCGAATCCCACCTGAGGCAACACTCATTTTCATTTTTCCATTGCCTCAGGTGTCTTTCTTTCTTTCTTTCTTTCTTTCTTTCTTTCTTTCTACATCTCCAATAACATCATGTACTTCGGTAGTATAAACTTATACTGAATTGTTGGAATAATTATGAATAGACAGCATCCTAAAACTAGAGTGTTTCAGATAATTGGATACAATTAGCACAAAGTAGCTATGGCAGTATCCTAAACAACAGGCTAATTGTTAAATCCTTGCAATTGTACTAACCAATAAATCAGTTATTTTTATTTTGTTGTGTGCATGGCCACTTTACATCCATCAGAATTTTGTTATTATGTTCCTGATTGAAAGTAATAATGCAGGAATATAATGTTTGTGGATACCTACAGAAAGCAAAACAGGCTGTCATTTGCAACATACATACATGTAGTACATATATCATATTGAGAGCTTATGTTCCTATTTACAAATCATTATGTGGACTAAATGGTAACTTCCTCTGTGAACATGTATGTGGGCAAAAATATTTAATTTCAGTGAAGGGGAATACAATGCCAACATCAATATGAAAGTGATCTTGGTCTTTGATGGCATTTTTGGGCAACACACCAGGAAGGAATGATATTATAGAGTTAAAGAATAATTCAAGTTGTACTAATATTTTCAAAGTTTAGATACTAACTACCTGTTGCAATTGGCAGTGTTGTATGAGCACGATGTACACTAGCAATATAAGATTCTTCAAATTCTCCTCACTTGAGTGAGCATATATGTATTTATCCTCCAGTCGGATTATAAATAAACATGATTTTTACTCTACATATGACTCACAACTTACATTCTGGTGTATTTAATTTCATGAGCTGTTAAATTTCAAATTAAGAAGTTCAGATAACAAATTACATATGTATATACGTATGTGTGTGTGTTTGTCAAGTATGTAATGTATGCATGTTTTTCATGTACAACCAAAATGTGCACTTAGTGTTTGGTTCACATAATATCTAATTATAATAAATGAGTGAATAGTTTATGGTAACAGCAAAGGTAATGTAATAATATATTGTGTATATTATTAATTGTGTGTGCAAGATTTGCAAATAACTGCAATGCAAATTGGGCTATGGGATGGTGTAATTGACCGTAGCACTCCCTATATGATCTTGTTAGAAGTTATGAGTTTGTGTTCTCAAACATTGGACACTTTTGGAACTTCAGCTGTTATAGCAACAATTTTAGCATATTTGTTGAGTTGAAGAGGAGGGTCATATGATACATAATGAAATTAAAATGTAACATGATATCACACATGCTTGTTGAAATTTAAAGTGCAGGTCACTGCAATAATCATTCATTTCTTGCAAGTTGTTCTGTCATGATTGGTAAGTTTAATTTGAGAAATTCTTATATTTATAATGTATAACTATTATGTTGTGATGCATATGTGTGCAACCCAATGCACAACTGACTTACTATACATAGAATAGCCCATTGCTTTTAAATTTATGCAAGTTTATGCTAGGTCTATGATATTATAATTATGTATTATATATTTGTTGTCACAGAACTGACATTGATTGTTTCTGTTGTGCTAGCAGCTATTCTATTGATTTTGAGTGTGGCATGTACCGCATTATACTGCAGTATTCTGTGTTGGTACTGTAAATCGAAAACTCAACCGAAAGACCCAATCATGCAAACACTTTTTTGTATGAGACATAGAGACTACAAAGAGGACACAGAGCAACTAGCTGTATCCAGATTCACTTTTGTAATACCTAATGTCCAGTCCTCCACAGACTCTCATACTAACAACAATGTCAATAATCCAATGTCTTCTGAAGTGATAGGTAGAAATGGTGTGTATTTGCATCAGTATAAAGATGGTAGCCTGCTTCCTCCTTATGAAGATGTGCAAATGTTTCCTAAAGCTTCAACAGAACTTCCAACATAAAGTAATAATTATTTTAATTTAAACTTGCTGGTCTGCAATATTGATGCTACAATTAAGATGCATGCTGTGTATATACACACAGTAGATGTATATATATTTTACCTATATTATTATAACTATAATTATTATGATATCATTAAAATACATGCAGCACAATGATATATACATGTAGACAATATCAATCAATTCAAAAAGAAAAAGGATGGAGGCAAGATTGAAATACAGCAAATGAATTTTTAGTACACTTCAGCATCATTATTATGTATTAAAAATGATATTATATATATATTATAGATATAATGCTAACACATTGTATTACTACTAATATGGATAAGGTAAATTAGATTGTTCAGGAAAAGGAGGTGGGGCTGAAGGGTTGTGGCTTTCTGAAATAGGCAGTGGTGCAAGTGGATCTGAAACAGCAGGTATAAAGCCTATAGAAATAGATAATCGTATAAAATGTGTTGTTTTAGTATGACCACTTTATTAAGTTGTTATAACTTGATTCATTATCACTAAGCATGAGACCACACCCCTCATAAATAAATAGTAAGGAAATATCACATTCCACTTGGGAACATCTAGAGTCTGACTATGCCACTGATTACTATACTACTACGAATGATAGTGGGTGGTATGTAACTTCAAAGGTAAGACATGTCACTTGAGCACATAAATGAAATGTGACAATATTTAAGTATAATTTTACACTACAATAACTCATTTATTGGTTAGCACATTTACAGCGCTGTAAAAAAATCATTGACTGTTTCTTGGTTGGTTTGTTTACATATTACTATAAGTATTACAGACTTACAGTAGTATAGTTATATCATGTGTCAACTGTCAAACGTTTACTATAGCTAGCTCCTTTGACAGTGACACTCATTGCCAGCAGTATTTTGTTCTACAGCCTGTCCTTGGTTTCATAATAATTTGATGTATATATATATATATAATGAACCAATCAAATTGCTTAAAATAACAAATCAGTTTTTACAGTGTCACTAAAACAATCACTTTAAAATCTTCAAGTAGTAGCAACCAGCCATAGGGTCAGGCCTGGTAGAACCTGTGCCTGATTACGATTCTCTGAACAGCGTTGGGTGGAGCTGATACACAATTACATGTTAATTATTAAGCTATAAGCTCAAAGAGATGATTAGACTCTAATCTAACCAACTAACAAATGTTTCAGAGTCTAATAGCGATAAAAAATCAATCATGCGTCTCCAGATACACTAACATGTGAGGTAATCATGGAGCTAATTAATTCATCACTCCCCTTATGAATAATTAATTAGGCACAATATTTTTCTCCATGCCAAGTTCACTATTTACTTTCATTGCCATGCCTGACCAGTATACCTATCCTAGAACACTGATCTAGGAAACTAGATGTGTATGTGTACATGTATGTGTCTATGTAAATTCAATAATTACCAGGTGGAGGAGGTTGTACATTTGGGAATGTAGGTACAGGATAACCCTGGTAATCAGGACCTGTAGGATAGGCTGGGTCAATATAACCAGACGTTCTTGGATAAGGTAGTTTTTCTTCTGAGTCAGGTGGGATGTATTGTGGAGGTGGTCTGACATGTTGTAAACGTAGAGCATCATCATAAGATGGAGGTTCCACTTTTGTAAGTTCTGGATTTTCCAATGAAGGTGCGCTAGGCTGAGCTGTAGAACCAGCTTGAGGTTCAGTGGATGGGGGTGAATTTACTCTTGGAGGAGCAGGTGATGTGGAGGAGGAAGAAGAGGAAGTACGTGGTTGTCTCTGAAAAATGAAAATGAGAAAGACATACGTAATTTATACATTAGTAAAGAAAGTTACATGTAGTTACATTAGCCTCTGCAAAGTTTACATATGTTCTGTTATGTCAAACTAAGCTAACCAGCCAGATGGACAGAGCTGATCAATCCCTTGCACATACAGTATGCATGGTAATGTATAGTCTTATATAGCACAAAACATTTGTATAATAAATTCAATATTCACACAAGCAATTATGAGTGTTGATAGTAATTATGTTACCAATAGCTATTCAATTACCTGTGTGGTTGTCTGTGATGTGACATTTGCCTCTAAAGTGATTTCTCTAGGAGCTGGTTGTGTTTGAGTTCTACGTTCTGGAATGCAATCTCGAAAACAGCCTCGAAAACAGTTTTTAAAATCTTGTTTTTGTTTCCTCAACCATGGTAGTAATTGACCTTTTTTATGTTTATCCTGAATAACAATGAATATTACAATACCTACAACAACCAAAACAGCAAAAATAATTCCAGAAGTAGCACCAGGTGATAAACCGGAAGAAGACGAAGTACTGGAAGTACCTATGAATAACGATATTATATTTGGTAATATAATTATTCTTAATTATACTTTAAGTATTTCATGTTGTTTGTCTTTATTTATCTATCAGTATATTGTTCTGTGAAAATTTCACATTTCCCATCAATTTATTTTGTCTCTATTTTATACAGTACCTGACTTTATTAAGTTTACATACTATGACGAGAGCTATACTTTAATAAGGTGATAGTCAACTGTACTTCTCAGTAGTACTATAGTACTTCTTGTATAGTAATCATTGTAATGTGTAAATTCCTTTACATTTGTATGTGATAGCATGGTAACAAAGGTGTACTACTGCGTTCTACATTCAAAGTACATGTACAGTGTACTTCACTTACAATGTACACTATAGTCAATGGAAGTATAGTGATAGTATGTAAACTTAATAATGTCAGATACTGTATTTTCAAATGGCTAAGTATATTTAGTTACTCTAAAGCACATATTACCTATATGAAGCTCTTTTCACGAATTAGAGGTACCCTGAAATCAGAGTTTTTGATAACTTTTGAAGCTTGGGCCAAATTGGCTCAAAAATGTTTAGTGTGTGCGCCATTGAGAATACATCCTGAGCCAATTAACAAAGAGTTAATGCTGTTAGTGACAATATAATCGTAATAAACTGCGCCACTGGCCCAAAGAGAGAACAGTGCAGTGCCAAATAAGAAGCTCTATGGGCCAATGGCGCGCCATATGAGCTTATCAAAAACACTGCCTGAAATTGCTTTTTGTGGGTACAGATAGCACTTCTTATGCAGCTGTCTATATGCAGAATAATTGAGGCTTAGCTTATGTGTGCTCTTTTTATTAGGGGCGGAGCAAGTTAGGTGGATGGGAGAAATCCCAGGACTTTTCTCCCTATTCTACATTAATTCATGCTATATGAATTTCAAGTATTCATGCAGACCTTAGAGTGCTTTATATAACATACCACATGTCAGACCAGCATCATTAGCATGAGTACATGATGAAGGAGCATATCCTATTGGATTTCGCTTTGAACATGAATCCAAAGTGGTCTCATTGCTAAAACACAGGTATTCAGAGACCCATATTGGACGAGATGGTGTAGTACTGAAACGAATGCAGTATATTATATGACTATACATGTTAATACATGTACACGTATGAAATTATTTTTACTTACGTTAAGCCTACTATTAATTGCATGTACCAATTTACATAGCGACTAACATAATAATTACTAAGATTGGTACATGTAAATATATGTACATGTACACGCTAAAATTACATTTCATACTCATTTATTAGGCATATTAGGCGTGGCTCAGAAATTCATTAAAATTGATGCATGCTAAATCTGAGCACGTAAAAATAGTGTATGCAATTAATAGTATGCTTGAGTATACTAATATTATGTACATTTGTAATAATTAAGTTGTAACATCTCATAATTGATATATGACAGTGTTCTCCCTAGAAAATGATCAAGGCGTAGGGGAGGGTGTGGCCTGGAGTCTATATCAAAGAATATAGGCCACTCCCATTGCCACATCAAAGAATTTTGGATTCAGAAGCTGTGGGGCCCTGTGGGGCCCCCTACTCCAAAAGAGCCTAGGGAGAATACTGCATGAATTTAATTGAAATTATTACTGTTGTTGGTAGCTTATACCAATACATGTGAAAGACATTCTTCTCATCATACACATGTAGAAATCATTGGTATCAGCATAGCTTAAGTTTGGAAGGCGACATATTTCAGAAATAAAATTCAATAATTGATTAATGTCATCATACCTGGACACTACTGACATAGATACATCAGCGTTATCACTATCAAATCCAAGTTCTCTACATGCTACTCGTCCATCCAATAGACTCCAACCAATTGATCCACACACCGTTCCCCACCTACCAGCATATAGAACCTCTACAATACTGTAAAAATTAGCGTCATCAAATAGACGAACACTACCTGCTCTGAGACCTAACGAAAAAGAGGAGAAGTGAAGAAAATGTGGTAACAGTCATCACTAACTACATTTGAATAGTTAATTTCATTGTACATAGAGAGATTAAAATATACATAATATTATCAGGAAAGAAAGAAAGAAAGAAAGAAAAAAAGAAAGAAAGAAAGACACCTGAGGCAATGGAAAAATGAAAAATGAGAGTTGCCTCAGGTGGGATTCAAACCCACGACACACTGTACTCCAGACTACATGTACATGTTTAATGTATGTGCATACCCTGAAACTAAGTGTGTTATATCAATAATTGTAATATAAAATGGCAGAAGATACATGAATTTCTACCACGATTTACATGTATTATAAAGCATAGATGGAAAAGTTCAATTTTAATCATATGTAGAACTATGTCCGGTTATACATGTAAATTGTAATTGTTAATTATTGTTAATGTACGACACTTTTATATTACATGTACTGTACAGCTAACTAATACACTTAAAATGAATATACACATACGTACATGTACCTATTCTGAAGCTTATAAGTACAATTGATTATATAAAAGTTGACTTAAACGGATAAAAAGCTGTTTTACGTCTAATTGGAGTAAAACTACACCCATTATGAATAGTTAATTAAGAAAAAAATGTTTGTTCTGCACTTTGCTGGCCTTCAGACGTTCATTTATGCATAATTAAACTCACTACTCTCAGTACAGGATACTCCAGCAAGTGTCGTTTGACCACAAACTGACTCACGAACAAACACACAAGCAGAAAATACAGTCTCAGTTCCTAAACATTCCACGAATGTAATGGAAGGCTGTGTGTTAATCATAGGTCCTTCACTATATGAACAAGAGGGAATACATGTTAAATTCTAAAGTCAATTAAATGTGGATCAGTGTATAGGACTATAGGTTGAAGACTTAGAGTAACTCCTGTTAACCTGCATCTAGACATAGCATAGCGTATCCATGTGTTATGGGTGTGGTTAATGCATGTATAAGTACATGATCTATAATAAGGCTATTATAGTCAGGACCAGATCAATGAAAAAACAAGGGGTTGGAACATTAGTTACTCTTTTAGAATTATTGACCACACCCAGAATGCTTAAGTAAAGTGAAAATGTCTCCAAGAAGGTCTCCCTGAATTGCAGTAAGACAGTAGAGTCTGTTAGCCTGCGTCTACATGTAGATTTCAATCTTTTTTTTTTACGTAGCATAGCATATCTATGTGTTATGGGTGTGGTTAATGCATGATAATAAGGCTATATATAGTTACGACCACATCAATGAAAAAGATGAAGGGTTAGACTATTTTAGAACATATTGACCACACCCATAAAAATTAATAAGTGAAGTGTAAATGTCCTGCTTGAATTGGAGAAAAACATAGAGTAATAACAGCTCTTGTTAGCCTGGATCTAGATTTCTAGACCTACACCTCTGCTACATGATGGTGAAGGGTTTGGTAGACTTGTTGTGCATTAGTCTGTCATGTGGTAATAAATACCTACAGTATTACGTATACACATGTACGTGTGTGTACATTTGCAATTGTGCATAATGTGTATCAACACCATTAGTGAGTTATATGCTATTATGCAACAGTGTACATGTGGAATGTACATTACTATGATTATAATTCTTCATGTGAGATGTAATACAAATATCTCACTTTATTGGAACTATAATGATGTAAATTACAACATTACACATGTACATGTTCCTATATGAAGTGATAAGTGACACTGGAGGTGCTAAACATCACTATTTACTGTGTGGTTATAAATTAATTAATTTGGCACATGATAGTTAAAGATGGCCGGCTGTTATCAATATAAACACACAGGTATTTTCCACAGTTTGGTTGTTAACACAGTAAACATTTTAAAAATGAGGATAGGAAGATGAGAAATATTACTCTCTTTTTTTTTTAATATTAAGGCCAAGCCAGCCTGGCTAATTCAAGTTACCACAATAATGTGTTCAAGATGTACATGTATCAGTATGTCGAAAACATCTACCTTATTTGTTATGGACAGTGTTTTTGATAAGCTCATATAGCACACCATTGGCCCAACGGGCATCTTATTTGGCACTGCACAGTTCTCTATTTGGGCCAGATGGCATAGTTTATTATGATTATATTGTCACTAACAGCATTAACTCTTAGTTAATTGGCTAAAGGTGTATTCTAAATGGCGCACACACTAACCATTTTTGAGCCAATTTGGCCCATGCTTCAAAACTTATCAACAACTCTTGCTATGGACTATATCTACAAACAGCACTATATACATATACAATAGGTAGGGTATATACTGTTGTTATATCTCTATATAGTAGGTACTTGTAAAACTTACAAATTTTTAACATAAGTAGTTGATATTCCTCCTTCAAAACCCAATGATCTACACACAACTCCTGCATCATTATCATCCCATTCAGTAGGGCATATAGTCAACCAATTTGATCCATCATAATATTCAACTACACCTGTTGTGTCACCAATGGTACCTATCAATCTGACATCCACATCACTAGAAATAGGAGCTAGACAATTAATGTATGCATCATTAGCATGTGTGGACAATGTAGCAGGTAGTGATGATGTCATACAATCAGTTAATGTGGTCTCTGTACCATCACATTGGAATGTGGATTGATAGATGTTTACTAAATTAGAAGCACGATTTGAAGTTGGAATACTGAAATGATCAAGAAAACAGAAAAGAAAAAGAAGTAAAAAAAAAATACGTATAATGTTTTCAGAAACAAAACAAAGCTCATATACACATGTACATGTACATGTACACGTACATTGATGTACCAATATAAACTGATATTCCAATTTTTTTTTAATCTACATATAATTGATATTGATCAATACTACATCTTTCTTTTTTCTCAATAACTATGAATATCAAACAAAGATTTTAAATGATGCTGAATATCGTGTAAAGTTTCTAAACAAATTCTAAAAATAATACCAGATAATGATCATTATTGACGCATCACTATAAATGTACATGATGGCTCAGGAGCACAGCATGCTAACCCGAATCAACTACAGGAAATTGTGAACATGCAGTGCATAAAAATACATTAAAACACAGAACTATCAAATAGCGATTTCTTTAATAATTTCTATCTGCTCCAGAAACACATATTAAGAGTAGTATTGTGTGATACAATGTACGTATCAATTTACTGATATAATTAATTAATTATACCATTTAATATTGGCGTTTGGGTGTACTGATACACTGGAGTTGGCAGTTTAGTAAACTTGGTTTTCCTAATTTATATATATAAGAATTTTAAGAAGCTAGTGTGCTAAACTTTGATTGATTTATTTTACTATATTCACAACCAAACAGAAAGTTTATTTACATTGTATACATTGTATATCATTTCAATTATTATTTTGAATATTGCCACACAGTATTGTATCGTGAAATTTTGGGCAGCAATATGCAATACTATTTTTAGAAACTTTGAGAGTGTTTTCATGTTGTCCTGAGTATTTTACTGCTTTGTAAGTTAGACTACTATGTCTCTCAGCTCATCAATTATACATGTAACAGCAATCAACATTTAGTACTTACGTGTTCTGAAGTATAGGATTCATAACATTGTTATAACCAAGTTCTCTACAGACCACTATGGCATTTTTCCAGCTCCATGGTTCAGTTGCTGAACCAGTGCTAACTGTAGCCCAGAAACAAGTGCTACTATCTATAGCATTGAAACAATCACATATTTCTACACGACCAGCAACAGAAAAAAATAACCCTGTTGTATTTAATTGTATATCATCTTGAGTGGAACATGGTGTTTGACCTGTATGGGTAATTGTATATGTATATGTGATAGGCATGTATACATAATCAATGTGGTAAATTGAGTGGGTGTGGTCAACAAATAGATGTGGCAATCTGACTGCAGATAGTTCCTCCAACTGGAAAGGGATGATATAATAAAAAACCTTAGCGCACAAGTACACTGTACTAAAAAAAAACAATTTTTTGACATTTTTATGGCCCCGCCGTGGGGCCATCTCTATCCATGGGGTTTAATGTATATATATATGTATATATTTATATTCTTGTGTCACATAGCTACGGGAGTATGTGTTGTATACATACATGTAGTTAAGGAAGTTGCTTCATTCCAGGGAGGTTGGTCCATTAATGGGCATGGTGCATAATAGAATGCGCACACGAGCTTACAGAAGAAAGAAAGCTAAGTAGAAACTGGAACTAATAGCTAGCTATTATACCTGAAATAAATTCCTAAAGTTCTACAAGATCCTTTAAAAGGTAAGGCGAGTTGATAATCAAAATAATAACTGTAATAGGCTGTTGTGTTTCAGGCATGATAAAGTCAGCCATGATTACAGAATGCTGGGCACTACAAAGCAATAGTAGCGATCCTTTTTTCTCTATATATTCTATTATCTTAAACAATGGGATATTTCAGTCCATTTATCTGTCATAATTCATCTTTGTGTTTTTCAATCAGTCTGTTCATTCATTAGACTATCTGTCTAACCATCAATCAATTCATTCATCAATCCATCCATTGATATCTTACCATAGGTATTGCTAAGCATTGAATAGAACTTAAGAACAAAAAACAAAATGGCCGTCTTCATTTTTAAAAATTAATCTAAACAAAGAGATGAAGACCAAAAATTATGTGTAATTCTGTATAATTAATTAGTAACACCATCCACATTCTTCAATAGGGTTTGATTTAGGGTGGGGAATTATAGTTTGTAGCACAATACCCCACCCTGTGCTCTAGCCTCGTACCCAGGCTCTTTAAGATGGCAGAGAAAAAGAGCCGGGATTTTAATTTCTCAGATTTCTGAGGTGACTGTGACACTATCATAATCTTTCCGTTTCACTTAGCTGAAAAACGTATAATCATTATGGCTAGTTTCGATCCAGCGATTTCTGTTCTGTACAGCATCTTGGGTATCCTTATCTCATTCCAAACCAGGAACAGATCTTGGCTGTGTTATTGTGTACTACAAACTGACACACCCTTTAGTCAGCGCATGCACACACAGTTGAATCCAAACTCTTTTTTCTCTGCCATCTTAAAGAGCCTGGGTACGATACTAGATGGTGCTCTTGAAAACTCAAGGTGGAGATACAATCGAAGTACAAGTATGCATTCACTTCAACAAACTATACAAGTGACTCCTAATAGACAACGTATATCTGCAATCTGTTACAATTTTTTTGAAGTGCTTTAATAAAAGCAACTAATCTCTTATAACAGGCAAATCCAATGCAACATAAATTACATTCTAACACATACAAATTATAGAATAATTATTAATCATGATACAGCACAGCCATAGAATCAACAAGGGCTAATTGTTAATAAACATCTTGGATCACTGTCTACATGGAATACAGAACACTCTAATATGCCAAACTCCGAAATCCAACGCCCTCTATTGTTATGGTTTTACATGATCACTGAATATAATATACTTATACTTTTGTTATGGTTTTACATGATCACTGAACCGTGCTAAACGTACAAGCCCGGCCACATTATGTCCAATGCATAGCTTTTCACACACACAAAAATAAATATTGTGGAACTTACATGATGTCTAAATATATCTGTGGAGATCTACTACCAAACAACCTTTGATCTTCTATTACAGCAAGACTTACATGTAGCTACTGAGGTCGTGGGTGTCTGCGTGATCGATCGTGAGCAGGCAAATATTTTGGCACTTCAATATTCATATCATAATTTGAGTATATACGGTAGATCTATCATTATGTACAAGTACTGATACTGATCTCTTCAGGACAATATCTAGTCGACTAAAACAAAGCACACATACAATACTTGCTATACTGCATATTGTTGAATTTTTATCAACATAAATAATTCTTGGTACTACATAGTTGGCATGCACTAATTTACAGGCTCGTGTCAACCATTATTGTTACTTTCTATCTAACATTTGTTATAGCGCTTTTATTGTGATTGAAAAAACCATCAAAAATTTTAAAATGAAATTGAAATTATTATTTTGAATCAATGAATGATATAAAACATCAGCAAAAATTATGATTAATATCATTATTTACAAGCAGTTATACGTACTCCAGAAGAAACTTCAAATAAAATGAAATGAAAGTCGAAGTCATTTTAATGATGGATGAGTAATACAATAATAAAAATATATTTTATATTTAGCTATTTTTTCGAAATTTAGATTGCTGTTCAAAAAAAAAATTGTTGAGTTTAGAAATTGTTGCTTTTACGAAATACTTTTACAGTGATTGGTGGCTACGATGATCTACGTTTTCCTACAAACACACCTACTAAAGCACAACAACAGCAAAACCAAAAACATACACTAAATCCAATTCCTGCTATAGCAACAGAGGAAAGACCACTGCTTGATGAATCACTATTACCTGAGATAAATTTATATCATACTATATATTATATTTGAAATAACCATCCAACCATTCATTTGTCCATCCATTAGTTGTTTATGTCTCCATCATGAATTTATCCATCTAATAGTACATGCATGCATACTGGTGTGAATGTCATATATTCGTGCAGTCTTTAGAGTGCTATATATAACATACCACACATCAAACCAGCGTCAGTATTATGAGTACAAAACGGGGCATATCCTACTGGATTTTCCTTGGAACACGACTCCAAAGTGGTCTCATCACCCACACAATTGTAACCTGATACCCATATAGGACGAGATGATGTAGAACTGAAAATGAATATAATATACTTAAGACTTTACTGTATACATGTTATATGGGGTGAACTATAACACAGTGTACTACATAGAAGCATAGGAACTATACAAGTGGTGAAAGAGGATGAATTGTCAGGATTAATGTCAGCATTGATTTATACAGTCTCATGTAGGAGGATTGAAACTCATGTAACCAAGTGAGGGTTAAAATAACACATTATTTTTTACAGTGTATTATTGTACTCTCTGATATAATGTATAGTTTAATATAATAATGTTGATACATGATTACACTGGAACTGTTAATACTCATGTGTTATAGTTTAGTTAACACTGTAATTCACAAACCTAAACACCACTGAATCAGGTATAACAGTGTTATCAACATTACTTCCAAGTTCTCTACATGCTACTTGTCCATCTGATAGACTCCAAGATTGTAATCCACATACTGTTCCCCACCTACCAACATACAGAACCTCCACACGACTGAATTGATTTGTGTCAGATGTGAATTGGAAGAGTCGTACGCTACCAATTGGGAGTCCTAGTTAGTGGAAGAGAATAGATAGAATAAAATTCACTACTAGATAGAACAATATTACATGTAATTATACAATGTATGTATACTGAAGCCTTGGAAATTAAAAACAAACTTGCTCTCAACCCAAAGATCAGCTAAAGAAAAGACTTAGTATTAAAAAGATTCATCCTTTGCACTAAACACAAACCAATGGAAGTAAGAAAAAGGTCAGGGTTGAGAGAGGAAGTGGTGACAATGGTAGTATTTGACTTCCTGCAGGTCAGGGTTGAGAGAGGAAATAGTAACGATGGTAGTATTTGACTTTCTGCAGGTCAGGGTTGGGAGAGGAAGTGGTGGCAATGGTGGTGTTTGACTTCCTGATTCTGCAGAAAGACATTTTTTCCCTTTGAACCTGTCTTCACTAGGATCGTTTCTATAGTCAATGTCTTTCCTATAGCAATCTAAACCATGGTGTCTTCCAAAACCACTCTGAATGCTCATCTCCAGAGCAAGCAGTTGTGAAAATAGCCGGCTTAGTTATTATATTGACCACACCCCTTAAATAACTAATGACACTCACTACTCTCAGAACAGAATACTCCGGCAAGTGTGGTCGTACCACAACCAATATCTACAACAAAAGAACAACTAGATAATGAAATCTCATCTCCTCCACATTCAATCCGAGTGTCAGATGTTTGAGTATCAATTTCATTTCCTCGGCTAGAGAAATAAGAGAGTAAATACGTTATAACAATAATTGGGTATGTCCCAAAATGTCTAATCCTAATCCCAATTATAAGCGGAAATACATAAACTTACAACGAGTTAGCATATGTAGTGCGTATTCCTCCTTCAAAACCTAATGATCTACACACAATTACTGCAACAACATCATCCCATTTAGTAGGGCATATAGTCAACCAACTTGACCCATCATAATATTCAACTACACCTGTTGTGTCGACAGTGGTACCTATCAATCTAACATCACCAATAAAAGATGCTGTTAAGAATAGAACAACATGAAAAAATTATTATTTGTGTATATACGATATTGATCACTTAATAAGAGGATTGATTGAAGATGCTAATCATGGATGGATAGAGTGAAGAGAGTGAAGAGATAGTTTATGGATAGTTAGAATAGGAATGTACATAGCTGGAGAGTGAAATGTAGGATCAGTAAATGGATGGATAAAAGGATGCATGGATCCTGGAGTAATAATAAATGTATTGATAGACATGTACAGATGAAAGAATAGAAAGATCAATTAAAAGATTCATTGGTAAATATTAAATGTTTGAACACATACTTGTTTGACATTTAATGTATGCATCATTAGCATGTGTGGACGATGTAGCAGGTAGTGATGATGTCATACAATCAGTTAATGTGCTCTCTGTACCATCACATTGGAATAAGGATTGATAAATACTTACTGAATCAGAAGCATGATACTCAGATGGAACACTGGATGAAAGAATGGAGAAATGAGTCAATAGGACGATTAACTCAACAGAAGAATATAAAAATGAAATACATATAAGTTGTGCATTATTAGATACTGGAGACCTGATGAGACAAGAGACTGGAGAATTGCTGAGACTGGAGAATGGAGACTTGACTAGACCGGAGACAGCACACTCAACGACACTAGAGACTGGGAGATTTGTCGAGACTGGAGACTTGAGCAGACAGCAATAATTATAGTGATGTATTTACCGATCTGATTATCATTGTATTATTACATATGTACATGTACATAATATACAAGAACAGTACTAAATTATATGTATTTAGTACTTACGTGTTCTGAAGTATAGGATTCATAACGTTGGTATAACCACTTTGTCTACAGGCCACAAGTGCATTTTTCCAGCTCCATTGTTGAGTTGCGTAGCCAGTGCTAACTGTGGCCCAGAAACAAGTGCTATTGGAACAATCACATATTTCTACACGACCAGCATCAAAAGAAAATAACCCTGCTGTATTTAATTGTATATCATCTTGAGTGGAACATGCTGTCTGACCTGTATGGGTAATTGTATGTAGGAAAGGTCATTGTTAGGGATGTTTACATATATAACGCAATACAAATATACATGTCTAAATCTACACATCACAACACAATCCTTCATTCTTCCGTTTTCTGTCAGTTTTGCTGCCTTGTTTGTCAGTCCATCCATCAATTCATACTCATACATTCATCTCTTGATTTCTTACCATAGCCATAGTTAAGCAAGGAACAGAACATAAAAAACAAAACGGCCACTATCATTTTTTGTAGCTAAACAAACAGAAGACCAATCATATCTAATTATATTAACATTGATAGTATATATACACATGTACATACATGCAAACATACATTATACATAGATACATGTAGATCAAGGATCGTGGAGCAATTAAATGTGTTCTTAATTATTCATAAAGACATGGTCATTCGCTAGCTTGTGTTTCTTTGGCAATCAAATCAATTGAAATAGCGGAAATTCATAATAACTGGTATAATAAAGTATTTTTCCTTTGACCATTTGCTGTGATGGTATAGTAAAAAGCATGCCAACCAACATTTGAGAGGCTAGGCACCGCAACAGTATAGTTTATGTAGCTGGTGTGTCTACTGGCAAAAGGACTGCTCTTGGTGTCCTAATAAGCAGTCAGCATATACCTCTTGTCAGAAATTAATGTAGGTTCGGTTTGGGGTGGTGCTTTGCTGAGTGGGTGTCAAGCACGTGTAGAAAGTGATATTGTTATTGAAGAGAGATGTATGCTGTGATTCTTTGCCTCGGTTGTGGAGACGATGGTACTTTAAGGTGAACAGGAGAAACTTGTGCAGTGACTTTGGAAGACAGGTGTAGCACAAACTCTTGCTATAGCTTGTAGGCAAGACATCGCTGCCAGACAGGAAATTAACTACGACTTCTAATTGCTTCACTTTCGGGTTTTTACAACCAAGATATTTAGCAGCACTTTGTGCAGCATTTACTATAAAGCTTGAATCTATACTAGAACAGTCAGTCACCATAGCTAGCTCGAATCCTGCTTAGATGCGTATCTGTGAATGTAAACAAGGCATTTAAGTATATTATTTTGAATGCTGCAATCTGATTGAACTGCAATATATTTGCAGTGTGCATGAATGATATATGCTGGTGTCACCAGACCCTTCTTCCTCTATGGAAATGTGCAGCAACGCTAGACTAGTACGGGACATGGATGTATATATATATATATATATATTATATATATACACTATAGTTGTGGGAAACATCAAAGTACCGACAGGCTGTATATACACGATATATACCTAACCACAGGTGTATATACAACCACAGGTGTATATTAAACAGCAATTCTATACGCATTCGCAATTGGGCAATTAGCAATTAATAACTATTCATTAACTGAAAAGAGCACATGCAAGAGAACACGAGGAGACAATAAATGCTGCCTTTCATTGAAAAAAAAGGAAACAACAGAAAGAACAGCGCAGCCAAACAACTAGGTTTTCGTTTGAGTCACATTTGGAGATTGACAAGTTGAAGAAAAAAGTTAGAGTACTCGTCACAGACACGTAAGTCCTCAATCGTTACTTGTCGACACATATCCATCCATCAAGCTATAGAATATATTATATATACCATGGCTTCTCAGTGTATATGGCGAATATACACCAAGAAGCCATGGTATATATATTACATATATATATATATATATATATATATATATATATATATATATATATATATATATATGTTATATATAACATGTTTCAGAGGTCTATATGCATTATATAAACCTGTCACGAGGTAAGATATCACCCGAGGGTGATATCATCCGAGTTGGCAGGTTTATATAACGCATATAGACAGATGAAACATGTTATATCTGATATATTTTAGAATGAGATTCATACCTTGGATTATCCTGCAAGAGATTGTCATTGAGTCCGTAAGAAATCGCCGTAGAGTTTCACAAGGTTGATATTTTAAAATATCAACCTATTTTGAGGTTTATATGAGAAATATAAACTTACACGCCCCATAGAAATGAATGGGCTATGAATCTCATTATGAGATATATATATATATATATATATATATATATATATATATATATATACATATATATATTTATGTATATATATATGTATTATATATAGTATGCTAATAGGTCCTATATACAAAATATGGGACCTGAGTTTGTGTCTGAGGATGTGATATAGCCCGAGCCTGTGAGGGCTATAACACATCCGAGGACACAAAACAAGTGTCCTATATTCAGTATATAGGAGCTGTTAGCATACTATATACAATATATTGTGTGATGGTGACATCTCCTGCCTAGTGTGCACGTGGAAGGTCTATATACAACTCACCACATCAAAGGGATGATGTCACCATCATACTATATATATCTGTATAGGTTATATCACAGCACGAGTGCTATATCAGATTTATAAAAACCGAACCCGAGGGCGAGGTTTTTATAAATCTGATATAGCACGAGTGGGTGTGATATAACCAATATATATCACAAAAGACAAAACCTTTGTTGATGTCTAATGCTTCTCCTACCTTTTTGTCGGCACTTTGGAGAAGGTAAGCGTTGTTTTCTTGTAGTCTGTTTCGACGGCAGGTGACCACAGGGTGCTATATCTGACTACAGGGTGCTATATCAACCTGTGGTTTACTTTGATGTTTCGCCGTATTGGGATATATATACACAACACATCTTTATAAATATTAATCAACAGAGCTACACACTGGATAACTCCTTCATTTATAGCTAATACTGAAACAATACTGAATTATTGTTTCAAAATCAGCCAAAAGTGCAAATTTACAAGCTCTCGATTTTAACAATAATTAGCTATATAATTATATATATATATATACCTTTTCATAGACAAACTCCTTGTGGACAAACAATCTTTGATTCTCTAGGATTCCTTGGCTAGAGTACTTCAGAATTCACAGGATAATAAAAAAACTGCTTAGGTGAACACTTTATATTTCCTACTGCAGTGGGCGAGGCTTATTTCATACAAACATTGACAGTTGGAAGCTTTACAAGATAAGCAATGTTTTTTGAAAACCTGAATTAGAATTATACAGATACATTGATACAGAAAAAATAAAAGCACTCACAGTGCAGAACCCTCACTACAAGACATTACAGTAATCCTCCACTATTGTGACTGAAAGTACCATTAAAAATTGTAAAATGAAATTGACAATGTGAATCAATAAATGGGATATCAGCAAATGAACTCAAAAATTATAATTAATATCATTTTTTAAATGCAGTTATACTTCAGAAGTAAAAATTTAAATAAAATGAGATAAAAATTTAATGATCGATGGGTAGTACAATAATAAAAATATATTTGTGCTATTTTTTTCGAAATTTAGATTGCTGTTCAAAAAACATGGTTACTTTTACTAAATAGTTTTACAGTGATTAGTGTTTATGATGATCTACGTTTTCTTACAGACACAACTATTAAACAATTACAACAACAAAAACAAAGACATACACTAAACCCGATTCCAGCTGAAGCACCAGAGGAAAGACCACTGATAGATGAGTTACTGTTACCTGTGATTAATTTATATATCATACTACATATTATATTTGAAATAACCATCCAACCATTCGTTTGTTCATCCATTAGTTGTTTATGTCTCCATCATGTATTTGTTCATCTAATAGTACATGAATGCATACTGGTGTGAATGTCATACATTCATGCAGTCTTTAGAGTGCTATATATAACATACCACACATCAAACCAGCATCAGTATTATGAGTACAAAACGGGGCATATCCTACTGGATTTTCCTTGGAACATGACTCCAAAGTGGTCTCATGACCCACACAATTGTAACCTGATACCCATATAGGACGAGATGATGTAGAACTGAAAATTAATATAATATACTTAAGACTTTCCAGAAATTGTTTGAAACCAATACTATCTATAATTAAAAACACAATGTTTACTTTCCGTTTTAAACATGTTTATTATCTTCCTAATGTAAAGTACAGATGTACCATCCATTAGAAATAATTATAATAGTCATGTTTATGAAGGACTTTTAAAACAATCATTATATTACCAATGGATAGTACATCTGTATTAGTAATAATTTATTTCTTTTCATCCTGAAGTAGTATATAAGGTACATGTCATAATAAACAATACAATTTTACTTCAGTTATAAACATTATTGTAATTATTACCTAGCAAGAAAAGAAATCAGCATTGATTTATACAGTCTCATGTAGGAGGATTGAAACTCATGTAACCAAGTGAGGATTAAAATAACCCATCATTTTTACAGTGTATTATTGTACTCTCTGATATAATGTGTAGTTTAATATAATAATGTTGATACATGAGATTACACTGGAACTGTTAATACTCATGTGTTATAGTTTAGTTAACACTGTAATTCACAAACCTAAACACCACTGAATCAGGTATAACAGTATTGTCAACATTACTTCCAAGTTCCCTACATGCTACTTGTCCATCCGATAGATTCCAAGATTGTAATCCACATACTGTTCCCCACCTACCAACATACAGAACCTCCACACGACTGAATTGATTTGTGCCAGATGTGAATAGGAAAAGACGAACACTACCAATTGGGAGTCCTAGTTAGTGGAAGAGAATAGATAGAATAAAGTTCACTAATAGATAGGACAATATTACATGTAATAATTATACAATGTATGTATACTGAAACCTTTGAAATTAAAAAAAACTTGTTCTCGACCCAATGATGAGCAAGCAAAGACTTAGTATTAAAGAGATTCACCCTTTGCACTAAACACAAACCAATGAAAGTAAGAAAAAGTAGACGACGTCAACTAAGCAAAACACAGACATAATATTATGGTTCAAAATGCAGGTCAGGGTTGATAAAGGAAATAGTAACAATGGTGGTATTTGACTTCCTGCAGGTCAGGGTTGAGAGAGGAAGCGATGACAATGGTGGTGTTTGACTTACTGATTCTGCAGGAAGACATGTTGTCCCTTTGAACCTATCTTCACTAGGATCGTTTCTATAGTGAATGTCTTTCCTATAGCAATCTAACCATGGTGTTTTCCAAAACCACTCTGAATGCTCGTCTCCAGAGCAAGCAGTTGTGAAAATAGTTTAGTTAGTATATTGACCACACCATTTAAATAACTAATGATACTCACTACTCTCAGAACAGAATACTCCGGCAAGTGTTGTCGTATTACAATCAATATCTTCAACAAACGAACAACTAGCCAATGAAATCTCATCTCCTCTACATTCAATCCGAGTGTCAGATGTTTGATTGTCAATTTCTTCTCCTTGACTGGAGAAATAAATACATTATAATGATGTCCCAAACTGTTTAATCCTGAAATGTCTAATTCAATTATAAGCACAAATACATAAACTTACAACGAGTTAGCATATGTAGTGCGTATTCCTCCTTCAAAACCTAATGATCTACACACAATTACTGCAACAACATCATCCCATTTAGTAGGGCATATAGTCGACCAATTTGACCCATCATAATACTCAACTACACCTGTTGTGTCGACAGTGGTACCTATCAATCTAACATCACCAATAAAAGACGCTGTTAAGAATAGAACAATGTTGAAGAAATTATTATTTGTGTATATACAATATTGATCACTTAATAAGAGGATTGATTGAAGATGCTAATCATGGATGGATAGAGTGAAGAGGTAGTTTATGGATAGATAGAATAGGAATGTACATAGCTGGAGAGTGAAATGTATGATCATTAGATGGATGGATAAAAGGATGCATGGATCCTGGATTAATAATAAATGTATTGATAGACATGTACAGATGAAAGAATAGAAAGATCAATTAAAAGATTCATTGGTAAATATTAAATGTTTGAACACATACTTGTTTGACATTTAATGTATGCATCATTAGCATGTGTGGACGATGTATCAGGTAGTGATGATGTCATGCAATCAGTTAATGTGCTCTCTGTACCATCACATTGGAATAAGGATTGATAAATACTTACTGAATCAGAAGCACGATATCGAGATGGAACACTGGATGAAAGAATGGGAAAAATGAGTCAATAGGCCGATTAACTGAACAGAAGAATATAAAAATGAAATACATATAAGTTGTGCATTATTAGTTTGGCTATGTTGTTCAGATACTGGAAACTCGATGACACTAGAGCCTGGAGACTTGAGCAGACAGCAATAATTATAGTGATGTATTTACCGATCTGATTATCATTGTATTATTACATATGTACATGTACATAATATACAAGAACAGTACTAAATTATGCGTATGTATTTAGTACTTACGTGTTCTGAAGTATAGGATTCATAACGTTGGTATAACCACTTTGTCTACAGGCCACAAGTGCATTTTTCCAGCTCCACGGTTGAGTTGCTGAACCGGTGCTAACTGTAGCCCAGAAACAAGTGTTACTGTCTATAGCATTGGAACAATCACATATTTCTACACGACCAGCATCAAAAGAAAATAACCCTGCTGTATTTAATCGTATACCATCTTCAGTGTAACATGCTGTCTGACCTGTATGGATAATTGTATGTAGGAAACGTCATTGCTAGGGATGTAATACAATTGTATACGTCTATACCATTTATAGAGAGGTGTACATATACAGTGCACTTGTGAACACACATGTACATGTATGTGTACATTGTATACTTGTGTTACTTGCAAACTCAAAACGTCGTTAGTTAAATCAAGCAGAAGGCATGTGTCACTGCTTCTCATCTTGGAACTTAAACAACGTTGTAAGGTATTTTACGTGATGACTCAGCAGGTTGAATTGTTTCAACCTGCTTAGTATGAAAACACTTAATGTCAACTTTGATGCAGCGCTGCAAACACACCTTGTAACCGATCACAAGACGGTCTGTATGTAAGTCTCAAATAATACTAAATTTCATCCCCCTCTCACACCCGTCCCCTCGCTGTGGCCTAACATCCACATGGCACTTTGCCCCCCCCCCCCCTCCCCCCCAATCAATCTACAAAAAATGTTTCTTTACATGTATTTCATCAATATAACAGTTTGAATCTAAATCTACGCATCATAACACAATCCTTCATCTTTCCATTTTCTGTCAGTTCTGCTGCCTTGTTTGCCCGTCCATCCATCAATTCATACTCATACATTCATCTCTTGATTTCGATTTCTTACCAAAGCCATAGTTAAGCAGGGAACAGAACATAAAAAACAAAATGGCTGCTATCATTTTTTGTATCTAAAGTTAAAACAAACAGAAGACCAATCATATCTAATTATATTAACATTATAGTATATATACACATGTACATACATCAAACATACACTGTACATAGATACATGTAGATCAAGAATCGTGGAGCAATTAAATGTGTTCTTAATTATTCATAAAGACATGGTCATTCGCTTGTGTTTCTTTGGAAATCAAATCAATTGAAATTTATAATAACTGGTATAATAAAGTATTTTTCCTTTATCATTTGCTGTGACGGTATACTAAAATGCATTCCGACTAATATTTGAGAGGCTAGGCACCGCAACAGTATAGTTTAAGTAGCCGGTGTGTCTACTGCACTGGCAAAAGGACTGCTCTTGGTGTCCTAGTAAGAAGTCAGAAAGGTCTTGTGACACCAGCATATACCTCTTGTCAGAAATTAATGTAGGTTCGATTTGGAGTGGTGCTTTGTTGAGTGGGTGTCAAGCACGTGTAGGAAGTGTTATTGTTAGAAAGTTGTGTGCTGTGATTCTTTGCTTCGGTTGTGAAGACGATGGTACTTTTAAGGTGAACAGGAGACATTTGTGAAGTGACTTTGGAAGACAGGTGTAGCACAAACTCTTGCCATAGGCTGTAGGCAAGACATCGTTGCCAGACAGGAAATTAACTACTACTTCTAATTGCTTCACTTTCAGGTTTTTACAACCAGATCTTTAGCAGCATTTTGTGCAGCATTTACTATAATGCTCAAATCTATACTAGAACAATCAGTCACCATAGCTAGCTCGAATCCTGCTTAGATGCGTTCGTTTGAATGTAAACAAGGCATTTGAGTATTATTTTGAATGCTGCAATCTGATTGAACTGCAATATATTTGCAGTGTGCATGAATGATATATGCTGGTGTCACCAGACCCTTCTTCCTCTATGCGAAGGTGGAGCAACATTAGACTAGTATAGGACATGAATGTGTAAATATATATATATATATATATATATATATATATATATATAACACATCTTTGTAAATATTAATTAACAGAGTTATACACTGGATAACTCCTTCATTTATAGCTAATACTGAAACAATTCTGACATTATTGTTTCAAAATCAGCCAAACATGCACATTTACAAGCTCTCAATTATAACAATAATTATATACATACCTTTTCATATACAAACTCTCTGTGGACAAACAATCTTTGATTCTCTATCACAAACAAGGATTCCTCAGCTAGAGTACTTCAAAATGCATAGGATAAGAAAAAAACTGCTTAGGTGAACACTTTATATTTCCTACTGCAGTGGGCGAGGCTAATTTCATTGCCAGCTAGAAGCTTTATGATGAGCAATGTTTTTTTTAAGCCTGAATTAGCAGATGCATTGATACAGATGCACTCACAGTGCAGAACCCTCGTTACAGTAACACTCCGCTCCACCCACGCAGGCGAGGGTTAATAATCTTTAACCTCTTTGATGTTATAAAAAATATTATTATAGCCAGTAAAATTTTAAATAACAAATTTAAAGTAATTATACAACAAAAAATATACACTTACTAAATAATAATTATTATATCTTTTGTATATGATGTTAATTAATATGGATTATTACGTTGTTCGTGAAAAGGAGGTGGAGCTGAAGGGAAATGAGTTTGTGGGGGTAATGGGTTTGGTGTACCAGGTACGTAACCTAAAAAGAGTAAAAGGAGTAATAATATACACTGCAAAAATAAAATAACAAATTTATTAGTTAGTACAGTTGCAAGGAATAGTGGAAATTATAATTTAATTAGTCGTGTAGGTTGTTATGGATATACATGTAATTATAATCCAATAATTGTAATTGCAATATCCTTATGCTGTCTAGTAGATCTACAATAAGTATTTTAATTGAGCCATTGTAGGTTTCCAAACCTTCTTTGTGCATCTAATATGAGATATCAGGCATGATAATTGATTATAATTGGTGCATATATCTTTTACGTATTTTAATATAATAAGTACGAAGTAGCTATGGTGTTAGATGTGAACAACCAACTAATTGTTAAATCCTTGCAACTGCACTAACCAAAAAACGTGCTATTTTTAACACTTCTATTTTTGCAGTGTAGTATTTTCAGTAAAAGTCGGGAGGTAGCTAAGTCTTGCACTTGGCTCTTAAGATGACAGATAAAAAGAGTATATCAACATGCTTTTTAAGTTCCTGGATATCAGGGGTGTCTGTGAACTATCGTAGTCTTCAAGTAGGCAATAAAGCTAGTTCAAGCGATCTCTGTTTCTATATAGTACCTTTGATGTTATTATCATACGCACACTAATATGTGACCATGTGTTGTTTTACACATTAATTAGCACATGCCATCTTAAGAGCCTGAGTATGAAGCTAGAGACAACCCTGTGATTATTAATATACTACATGTATCTATGACAATTATTTACGATCTGCAGGTTGAGGTGGAAAATTGGGTTGGGGGTAACCCTGGTAACTAGGATCACCTGGAGGGTGTACTGGATCATAATAACCAGCTGTTGTTGGATAAGGTAGGTTTTCATCAGGAGCGGGAGGGGCATATTGTGGAGGTGGCTTGACACGGTTCAACTCTATAGCATCGTCATAAGAAGGAGGTTCTTCTTTTGTAAGTTCTGGATTTTCTAATACAGGTGGAAAAGGCTGCAACAAAGTGATCAAAATTAAACAGATGTCTGTAAATGACAGTTGGTTTGCAGCAATCATGAGAGTATATTAATACAAATAGAAATACTAACTTCTTTAACAGTTTATACCAACTGAAGTTGTCGTATGCTATTATATATATTGCGCAATTATGTGTATCTCTAATTAATAAAGTTGTCTGTCTGTCCCATGATGCATTGATCACCAGCAGTTAGGTTATTATAGTTGTAGGGTGTGACTTTGCATAGTGTAGAAGCATGTTTCTAATCAGGGCCCGTGCCTATGCTTTGGTTTCAATGCCGTTGGGCAAACTGTATGTAGTACTGCTGTGGGGACAGGCTAATGCAATAGGAAGGCATTTCCATGGTGATGCTATTCAACTACATGTATCAGTCTATTCATGCTGTTCTATCAGAGTATATTTGTTATATACTATAATCTACATTATATTGCATATCATAAATAAACTGATTAATATTTGTTTATGGCAATATGAAAGACTTGTACAAATTAACATTGGTGAACGCAATATAAGTCTAACATCTCAGTTGCTATAACATTATACATCTCCAATCTATAGGCTATAGCCTTTATGCCTTTTATAAATCATGAATCTATACTACAGTAGTTGATTACCTGTTCCCTTGTCTGGAACAATGAAGGATTAGTCTCCATTGTTATGTCTTGATTAGTTGTCATTGGTGTTCTTGTTGTTGTTGCTGTTGGTGGTGGTGCTGTAGTGTTTCTTGATGATGCAGCTCTTGCTGCTGCAGCTCTTGCTTCATCTTTCTTTTTTTTCCAACCAATGAAACCCCCCATAAGAAAAAGAAAGACAAACACAGTGATGACGATTCCAGCAATGGCACCACCTGAAAGACCACCACTGTCACCAACAGTGGGAGCTTCTGTTGGAGTTGTTTCATCATTACCTATGATAATAGTTTTGTATTGAATTCAATAACATATCTGATTATAACTTACACACGTAGTTTATGTTTCCAAGTGCAACAATAGCTATACAGTTTGTCCATACATACGTGTGTCATGTCATGTAGTGTTTAGAGTGCTCTAAATAACATACCACACATCAGACCAGCATCATTAGCATGAGTACAACTTGGAGCATATCCTACTGGATTTTCCTTTGAACATGACTCCAAAGTAGTCTCATCATTCAAACAGTTATAACCAGAGACCCATATAGGACGAGATGATGTAGAACTGAAAAGAAATATAATACATGATGATTATAATGTATGTGTAAATATACATGTGTACTACATTTCTATACATAATCAAAATGTAGGGTTTGTATGAGCACTTAACCATAATTGTGGACTCAAAAAAACTTATGAACACAAAATTTCCAACTTTCTATATAATCATCATAATAGTGTCAATAACATTCTAGTCAGATGCAGTTTATCTCGAAACAAGATGGTGATCTTTATTATAATTAACTGAGAGCCAGAAAAAGAGCAAAGGTCATTCGAATTACATCATACTCGCATTTTTGCATGACATAAAAAGATGGTTGGTCCAAAGGGATAACAAAGATAGTGTTGACTCAACAGATTTGTTTAGTTGTAATAAACAAACCTAAAGGTTACTGAATCTGGTAACATCACAACAGTCCCATCAAATCCAAGTTCTCTACATGCGACTTGTCCATCCAATTCACTCCAAGTGGCTGATCCACATACTGTTCCCCACCTACCAGCATACAGAACTTCCACACGACTGAATGTTTCAATGCTTGGGAAGAAAAAAAGACGAACACTACCTATTGTAAGACCTGGTGAAAAGAATTAATGGACACAATAGCAATAAGTTAATAACACCGAAAAGATAAAACATTCAATCAGATTTAATTTGATGGATTAAAATTAGGAAACAAAAAATAATTTGCAACATGCACAATGAAATAGAGTGTAGGCTCAATACAAGCTCTTAGCTTCTGATATTACTGATTCACTCTTAGAAGCAATTCAATATAATATATATATTCATTGTATTACATATAATAATTATTACGTTTTGGACTATGAATAATTGAACTCACTGCTCTCAGCACAAAATACCCCTGCAAATGATGTTGTACTGCAACCACTGCTTAAAGTGACAAAACAATCAGAGAATGAGATCTCACCTCCTCCACAACTAGTGAAAGTAATGGAAGTTTGAGTATCAATTTCACTTCCTTGGCTACAGAATAAGAGAGAATACATAATTAGAAATTACAAGAGTATTTCTAAGAGCTCTCAAGAATGGAATAAATACAGTATGTGTCGCATGATAAATACAGTACACTACAAATGAAGCAAGACTCTAATAGTTGATATTACATAAATGAGGACTAATGTATAAACTAAAGTGTTCGATATTTATGTAAATATGGTCAAACTTGATCAATATTTACTAAATCTAAGTAGTGTACTGTTATTGATGGAAAATCTAAAGCCCTATATAATATAATAATAATGAGAAGAACATTGAAAAAGTAGATAATGCATTATTTGTAGGTTCATCTCACATCTCACATTGAATTGTATTATAACTTATTTATAGACTTACAATGAGTTAACATAAGTAGTTGATGTTCCTCCATCATAGCCTAATGATCTACACACAACTCCTGCATCAATATCATCCCATTCAGTAGGGCATATAGTCAACCAATTTGATCCATCATAATATTCAACTACACCTGTTGTGTCAGCAGTAGTACCTATCAATCTAACATCACCAACAAATGAAGCTATTGAAAAAATAAAATATGAAGACATGTTATACAAGTAATGTGATTTCAATGATCAGGTATGAGTGAACATGAACACATGGATGAATACACATATATTCAGAAAAATGAATGTGTTTACCAATAAAATATATTTTAAAATATACAAATAGACATTAGACAAAACGAGAGGTGGAGAAATGAAATGACTAAAAGATGAATCCATGTGCAAATGCATAGCTTATAACTGACTGACTTTAGATTACATACTTGTTTGACACTTAATGTATGCATCATTATCATGTGTTGAAAAACCAGGTAGTGATGATGTCATGCAATCAGTTAATGTGGTCTCTGTACCATCACATCGGAATAAGGATTGATAAATCCTTACTGATTCAGAAGCATGATATTGAGATGGAACACTGGATGGAAGATGGAATGGTTGGATAACTAAACAAGATTACATAAAAATAAATACCGAAAGTAGCATTTAATTAATTCTGCTCAAAGTGGGTGTGGTTAAACAGTCTCACTTTGTTTGCTTGCTAGATGCAGTTGTGATGTATGTAGCTAGTTACAATTCAAATATCATCAATGCATAAGTTATTGTGTGCTGTATATGCATGTACACTATTCTTTTTATAATAGTGCATTTATTAATTAAATCACATTTAGTACTTACGTGTTCTGAAGTATAGGATTCATAACATGGTTATAACCAAGTTCTCTACAGACTACTATTGCATTTTTCCAGCTCCACGGTTGAGTTGCTGAGCCGGTGCTAACTGTAGCCCAGAAACAAGTGCTATTATCTTCATTATTTGAACATTGACATATTTCTACACGGCCAGCATCAGAAGAAAAAAAACCAGCTATATTTAATTGTATATCATCTTGAGTGGAACACATTGTCTGACCTGTGCAGATGGATGTTTGTGTGACATAATATCATTCCTATGATTGTTTTGTGAGTGGGAAGTGTATACTGACACATATAATATAGCTACCTGTGTCAGATAGTGTTACTGATAATTTGTTTAGTTATCACAACTTAACAAAGTGCTTTGTGCAGTAATAATGTGGCATGTAATTGTTCACTTCTATAGCCTAGAATATACAAATTAATAATTGTAATCATGATGCAATATAAGAAATGTTATACCACTACATTGTGAAACAAAGAATGCTATACAGTTGCTAACAGTTTCTCCAAAGGATGAAATAGCCATAATTAATATCACTAGAAATGCAAATGCTAGCATTAACTTTGCCGTGTGTGCTGGAGATGTATAATAGACCAACGTCGGTTCCAATTCAGTCTGTGTATACATCTGTTGCCATTCGTTCCATCTGTATCTACATTCATTTTATCAATGAATTCATTTAGCAATCCCATCCATTCAATTGTTGATATCTTACCATAAGCATTGTTTAATATCCAACAGAGCACATAAAACAAAATGGCTGACTTCATCTCCCCTATATAATTATGATCATAGTATACAATGCAACACATAAAAAAATTATATTGTACGTGAGTATATATATATATATTATACAGTAAATAAACACAAACATAGCAAATTTTATTAGTTTTGTGGGATGTATGTGTATCATTCTGTCAACGTACATGCACATATGACATACATGTGATTTAGAATTTAAAGTTGAATAGTAGTAAACAGAGACAACCCATGTGGGAATTTTCAACGAATCATTCGTTCTCAGTTGTCAACAACGAAACAAGCATGAAAAAGATCCCATGTAGCTAAGCTATATGACAAGTGCTAGCTAATATTGGCAGTACTAAAAACATGAAAAACCATCTTTAAGGTAAGCACGCTAAACAATAGAAGCAGACTGCATTAATTGAAAGTATGTCATCAACTCATTAACAATGGGTGTGGTTAATTATCTATAATTATAGGATACTGTAAAGTTATAAACCCACATCAGTTTCAGCTCCAGCATGAACTTGTTAAAATGTATCCCAAAACTTTAGTAGAGCATGAAACACTTATTAGAATTGATAGTGATTTTCAATTATTCTTGCCTGGCCATGTAAAAGTTAAATCTATGTATACGTGACAATCCCAATTTTGTGGTAGTAGAGTTGTTCTCAACTATATGAACAATCAACCTGGCCATGCTCTCCCACAGTGAATAAACAAAGTACTGAAAACTTCTAAAGTATGTTGCATTAGTTTCCATTATTTAGCTTGTTGATCTTACACAAACAAACCATATTAACACCCATATGGATCACACATATATTATAGTATTCATACAATTTATATAGCCCCTCTGCAGAACATAGATAGGTATGTCAGGCGAACATGACCTTTCAATAGAGGTGGAGCATATACTGAATCTCTACCATGCCTATGTCTTTGGGTAGGGCTGCCATCAGGTACAAATAATTATAAACACCCACAAAATGACTGCTAAACATAGTCTGGCATAGCCTTTGCTTTGAGGAGGAAGGATGTTCCCATTAAAAATTTTGGTTTATTAAAGTAAGTTACACGTATAATGGATTTTGCAGTATCAGTAAAGAGTGTGGCTATGCAAGACTATACTGTAAATAGGCCCATACCTAGAATTATAAGTAATGAAAAGTATGAAAAACTGCTAAGTTTATCAAAGACAAATGGGAACTAGTAACAGTGATTTAATTAATATACGCGTTGGGCAGAACAGTAAAAATGTCCTCATGTTCACCTCCCACAAAACTACAAATTACATTCATTTGCTCTTCTAGGCAAATAGTTGCTTGGCAATATAGTGTCATACATTTGTTATTGTTTATTAGTAGTTATATATAACCAGAATTTTTCACTGGGCACAAGTTTAGTATGCACTGTGGTCCTATTGTACAATAAATAATTATAAATGTATCTATTGTAATCATATAGATTATTCGTATATATTATATATATTATAATAAATTATATATATATATATATATATATATATATATATATATATATATATATATATATACATATATATATATATATAATTTATTTATTTATTTATTTTTAAAAGCTTGGTACTGTGCACTGATGTTACACACTATTTATCCTACTAAAACGTGATTCTACCACATAAAAGGTTGCGATGTTCATTTCTGTTTCTGTGATCACTCAACCGTGCAAGCTCAATAAAAACGTCGCATTTTGTCAAACACAAAATGAATTCAAGTATACCTCACCTCTGTTGTGTAATGAAACAGCTGTGGAGAGCCACTACCAAACATAAACTTTGACTGTGTACTGCACACCAGAAGAGAGATTAGCAACGTCAAGCAACATAATTATAAGTTTCTATATTTCATACCATACCAAGTACAGTCCATAACTTGAGTATATACGGTTTGATGTGTGTGTGTGTGTGTGTGTGTGTATTTGTGTACTGCAGTGAAGTATATAGGACATGCTGAATTAGTCTCGCGAGCCAGACTCATGGTATGGGTCTGGCTCGTGAGACTAATGCTGAGTCTGTATATACCTTGTGTGATCAGAGTCAATTTGTAGTATCGGGTATTTTATTTAGCTTGTAGCTATATAATGCATTATGTGACAAAAACGATCACAAAAAATAAGTCACAGAAACATTACAAAAACATAACAGTAGCAAGAGCTAACTACCTAATTCCGCTAACTTGAAAAGCACAAAATGAAAATGAAAACAAGACAGTCACTATTAATTAGGTACCTAAAATTTCATGTGCATGACCTCTTTCTTTTTTCTGCAGCCGCCAATGAGTGTATGTATTTCTTCACTTGTATGAGACAGGTTTGTATAATCTGTGGAGTTCAAATACCACTATTTTTTAGACATGTAATTGTATATAGGACATGTATGTGATCAGTAGTCTCGCGTAGCCAGACCCAACCTACTAGAAAGGAAGGGTCTGGTCAACCCACTGTACTAGCATTTGTCATGCAAGAGCATCAAGTATCTGGCAAACTTGTAATAATAATATTCATACAGGAAGGTAGCTATATAGTTATGAATATACTTATTTTGATTATGTGAGCGGTTTGTCACCCACTAAAATAGCCAAAAATCTCTCTTGATGAACGCTAGTACAATGGGTTGACCATACCCTTCCTTTGTAGTAGGTTGGGTCTGGCTACGCAAGACTATGTGATCAGTGAGTAGCTACACTATATGTCGTTACGTAGCTACAAAGCTGTGTAGCGTGCAGCTAACTATATTTTATTGATGATTCTACAACATTACGTATGTAGTAAGAAAAGAGTACATAGCTTACTAGCTCATTCAGTTCATTATTAGAGATAGAAACTCTTGGGAATGCGATGTAAAGACCACACCCATAAAATGTGTAAGAGTGACATTTGAATTCTGGAGACAACCTTGATATTAATCATTATTAATCTCTATACTTAGCAATTAATGTGTGTGAACATTATGTACCAGATGGTGGGAAATGTCTATAGTTGAAGCAAATATTGTAAAGACCACACACACAAAATTTAGGATTTGGACAATTATGTGTGTGAAGATTTTTATTGAAGATATTTGAATTTGACAGGAATTCCAACCTGACGGACAACAATTCATTATTGCGAATTAATTTATAGTAGCTAACGCATCTTGGTCATGTGACCGTATTTTTGTATGCCTTTTCAGTCTGGATATTAGTCGCCTGTTGACTGCATCACATCATTCAGAAGGCTGGAATAATTCAGAGAAGAATGTTAAAATTACAGTCGTTATAGCTGAGGCTATAAATTATGATCGCCAAATGTTAGCTATACTGCTATTATTATAGTTCATACAAGAACCATGTTGTCTGGATAATGATATCATTGACTTTATTCCAAAAAATATGACATAACATAATTATAATAGCATTGTCAAGTTGCTAGTAGCTAAAACATACTCCGTGTCATACAGCTAGGTGCACATAGCTACGTATATAAATTATAATAGTTAGCTATATACAATTTTTTATTTGTGATATAAGTCTCCACTAATGTGGATAAGGTGCACCATTATTAAATTGTTGAGGATATGGAGGGAGGTTTTCTTGTGGAGCCAATGAATCTGATATACTCGGTAAGAAACCTACGTACGTAAATAATGAATGAATGAATATTGAATATTTATAATATAGACTACAATTAATTAAACTTACAAAATTATAATTATGCATTATAGCTATAATTTTCATATACTTGA
Organism: Petrosia ficiformis; assembly: GCA_947044365.1. Taxonomy (NCBI): domain Eukaryota; kingdom Metazoa; phylum Porifera; class Demospongiae; order Haplosclerida; family Petrosiidae; genus Petrosia; species Petrosia ficiformis. Next base: position 7,617,926 of record OX345641.1, on the reverse strand, counting down.
GTAGTGAAGTTGTGTCTGGCAGAGCCAAACATGCCATTGAATATATAGACGTGTATTAAATGTGCACTAGCTGCAGCTTCTTTAACGGTATATATATTATAGCTAAATGCAAAATCAGTAACTTATTAGCTACACACATAAGAATTAAGTAGAAATAGTTCATGTGACATCATTTGTTTTTTGAGACTGGCCATAAAATTATAATCACTGTTTATAGCTACGTAATTATAAATGAAAACAACTAGTACTGTGAAAGACCACACTCATAATATTTATGAAACAACCTCTTTGATTTCTGGAGACAACTGTTAATATAATCAATTAATCTGGACCTAGCTATATATAACACGTATATGTGAAAATTATGTACCAGGTATTGGAGGTGGTAAATCAATGGGAGGGGGATAACCCTGGTAATTAGGAGGGTAGACTGGATTGACATGGTAACCTGGAGCTGTAGGGTAGACTGGATCAACATGATAACCAGTTGTTGTTGGATATGGTGCAGAGGGAGGGACATATTGAGGAGGTGGCCTGACGTATTCTAGATCTGGAGTGTCATTATAAGGGGGAGAGACAGACTCTGTGACAGGTTGTATTTGTGGTGAAGGACGTTTCTTAAGTTCTGGGCTGTCTGGCTTAGGTTCGTAAGCCTGAGCAGAATCACGTTTCTCCTTTTCAGAAGACACAGATATATTTTCTACTGAAGAGGATACATTTGAAGATGACGAAGAGGAGGAAGCAGTACTCCCTCGTCTCTGAAAAAAATGGAACCAAAGTATGAATGATGAGTTATAGTTATACAACACTTTGAGCTTTAATATTTTTGCAGGAATTCACTTTTATGAATGGTTATACTGACTATAACTATTTATTCAATATTTTACTGCGCTAAGAAAAGGGTCTTATTTGATTTTAGTCATTGTCCACTTCTGCACAAGACTAAAGAAGAATGAACCGATTGACATTTGCCCTTCTCCTGTGCACAGTCACATATACTTTCCTTGAGTGGAAGGCATGCCACTGGCCCCTCTATATATGGAGTACTTTGTATGCGAATTAATTCCAAGAATTATAAAAATGCTTTTCATATAAGGGCTGAATTATCATTGCCAATAGATTATCTACCTTTGCACTTATCGGCACTACTGAAGTATTTATAGTCTCTAATGCTACTTCTGGATTAGTGTTTCTTTCTTCTGTTATTGGTGCTGTTGAAGTTGTATGTGTCGCTGCTGCCTTTGCTTGGTCTGTTTTTTTCTTCCAAGCAGTTCCACCACCAAAAATAAGACCCAAAAATAAAAACGCAGCAACAACAATTCCAGCAATGGCACCACCTGAAAGACCGCCACCACTAGGAGCTTCTGTAGTTGGTACAGCATTACCTGTGATAATAGTTTTGTATTTAATTCAATAGCATTGTCTCTGTCCATCTATTTACAGGTATCTATATAATTATCTGTTTATCAGTTTATATCTCCAACAATAGTTATATGTCCAACTGTTTGTCCATCAATGTGTCATGTCAAGTAGTGTTTACAGTGCTATATATAACATACCACACATCAGACCAGCATTGTTACCATGAGTACAACTTGGAGCATATCCTATTGGGTTTTCTTTGGGACATGACTCCAAAGTCGTCTCGTCACTTGCACAATTGTACTGAGAAATCCATGTTGGACGAGATGGAGTAGAGCTGAAAAGAAATATTATAATTTTCATGCATTATATATTAGTACATGAATATCATGTATAGTCTCACCGGCCAGAGCCAAACTTCTACGAGTGAAGTTTCTGGGGACATGCAATACCTTTGTTTTAATGAGATTCATACTCTTGTTAATGAAATTCATATTGGTATTAATGATCACTCTTCAGGAAGTCAAACATCCAGTGGTACTTGAACAATTGTTAGGTTGGGTCTGGCCACTTGATACTATATTTTGTACTAACATCTACATTAAATTTAGGGTCAATTAAAATCCAATGCTGACTTAAACAATACTCATGCATTGCTTACTGCACAGACATTGCTCATAAAACATCAATTGTATGTTAATAAGTCAAAATAGTGCTGCATGTACTTGACTATCAATGTGTGCACTAGTGAACAGACTTCTTCATGTTGTACGAATAGTTCAGTTGCTCAAATTCCATTCAGTTAGATGGTAAGTCTATTCATTGCAGGTATATTGAACATCGTCAATCTATAGTGTCATCTGTATCAAGGAATACATTAGAACAAACCTAGAAAATACTGAACCAGATACATTCACAATAGTTCCGTCAAATCCAAGTTCTCTACATGCTACTTGTCCATCCAATTCACTCCAAGCGGCTGATCCACACACTGCTCCCCACCTGCCATCATACAAAACCTCCACAAGACTGAATGTTTCTGTATGTGGCAAAGTGATGAGTCGAGCACTACCTATTGGGGAACCTAGTATGAGTGGAAGGAATAGAATAAACAGTGACTGATGGATGATAGGTATACAATGACATTTATACTGATGAAATGGAAACAATAGAATTATTTTTTGTTTATCGTAATTTTATGCAAATCTGATCTACTATTGCAAGAAGATGGTCATTTAAATCTTGCATAACAGAAATCTTGTATTCTTCGAAAAACCATTAGTTAATAACAAGTAAAATTTAGTCGCTGAGATGCTAGAATAGTGATGTTACCATAATTATGTCTTCATTGAGTTCCTTTACAAAAGTAGCAGAAGAGCATGTCTTTAAATGAATCTAAGCATTCATTACAATTATATTGGAAGATCTGTATTATATATCTATAGCTCTACTTACTGCTCTCAATACAGAATACTCCAGCAAGTGTGGTTGCACTACAACCGGTATCTACAATAAAGACACAACTGGAGAATGAGATCTCATCTCCTTTACAATCAACCAGTGTTAAAGATGTCTGAGTGTTTATTTCACTTCCTTGGCTGTAAGAATAGAAGAGATGTGCATACATGCATAACCACATTAATCATGGGAATCAGCTACCAAGTACCTTTATATGTATGATAATTGAACCTGTTAATTAATGGTTTTAAATGACCACACCTTTCATGAATAATTAATGAGACACCACGGGCAGGTCAGAATCTGTGCCTATCTACTTGTGAAGGCTTGGCCTATGCCTTATAACTTTTGAATAATCTACCATAACTTTAAGTTACCCCGTGAGTTCAAAAACTTACAAGTTCTTAACATAGGTAGTTGATGTTCCTCCATCATAACCTAATGATCTACACACAACTGCTGCATCATTATCATCCCATTCAGTAGGGCATATAGTCAACCAATTTGATCCATCATAATATTCAACTACACCTGTTGTGTCAGCAGTAGTACCTATCAATCTAACATCACCAACAAACGAAGCTGAATATGAAGGCGATGTAATAAGTATTATTTATACACTAATGTCACTTTAAAAATATGACCACATAATAACAATTGCACAGATGGATGGATGGACGAATGGATAGATAGATCGACAGATAGATGAATGGATAGATGAGTAAACTATATAGACAATTAGAGGAATGATATAAAAATGGAAGGATCAACAGTAAGTTGATTGTACGTACTTGATTGACACATAATGTATGCATCGTTATCATGTGTGGTTGTATCAGGTAGTGATGATGTCATACAATCAGTTAATGTGGTCTCTGTACCATCACATTGGAATGTGGATTGATAAATGCTTACTGAATTAGAAGCACGATTTGAAGCTGGAACACTAGATTGATAAATGGAGAGATGAGTAAATATTTGATTAGTGGAGAAGAAACTTTGTCAAACAAATAAATTATATTGATGTTATATTAGTATCCACACTTTTGGCACCTGAGGGTACAAAGAGTGTGGACACAAACAAATAGGTGTTTAACTAATTATCCCAATAATTAATTACGGACTCATGATAAATTATTCATAGGGGTATAATTGCTTGTCATATGGATGTGAAATGTCTATGGGTTTCTCTATGCAAGCAGAGCAATTTGGAACTCTCAGTATAGTGATGATCGAACCTTGCGATTACAATTAAGCAATTAGACTAGAATTTAGTATTATATATGTGACCTCTGAAAGAATTAGGCATAGGCAGCAGTCTTTATTATAAATCACTCACTACGTAGTGGCTCTGAGTTCTTTCTTTGCAATATAAGTAAGTTAATTAATTTAAAATTTGTGGAGGTAATTACTACCCACAGAAAAGTCGTTAATGAATGCCCCGCCTTATATTGCAAAGAAAGAACTATACGTAGTGAGTGATTTATAATAAAGACTGTTAATGGCTAAAAATGACAATAATTGTATATGTATATTATATACATAATTTATATACAGGAGTATTAATGCATTCATACATCACTATATTTTTGCACATACGTGTTCTGAAATATAGGACTCATAACATCATCATACCCAAGGTCTCTACACACTACTATCGCATTTTTCCAGCCCAATGGCTGAGTTGAACCAGTGTTAATTGTAGCCCAGAAACAAGAACTATCACCCGAGCTACTGGAACATTGACATATTTCAACACAACCAGCACCAGGTGAAAATAATCCAGCTGCATTTAATTGTATTTCATCTTCACTGGAACACATTATCTGACCTGTGTAAAGTGTAAAGCAGTTCAATATGTTTATTTGTGATGTAAGATAGATAAAACTGTATATGTAGTAAATCACTGTCATAATCATTGAGACATATAGCAAACCAATAAATATATATATAAAGGCTACTCTTTGATTTAGACATGAGACAAAGTGATAACAAAAATAGGGATGTTTGTCTGTGCTGTTGCTACATGCCTATTATCCAAAGTTGTCATTGTGTGACTATTTTTAATGGATCATCACGAGGCAAGGAAGAACAGGCCTAGAAGTCTGAGTATTGAGTCAAGTAAGTGAAGGCTCAGAAGAGGTCAAATTTTGACATGGTTGTATGTTCACCTCTTCAGTCTGTAATGCATTCTTCAATGCCTCAATACACCTGTCTCTATGTCTGTCCGTATACATTCATTTATCAATTTATTTATCAATCCATCCATTCATTTTATAGTCTTACCATAAACATTGTAAAGTAATGAGCAAAGCACAAAAAGTAAAATCGTTGGCTTCATTCTAAGCAAAGGAAATACATAATAAATACACGTATGGCATAGATGATGCATTCATACAAACACAAATATATACTTGTATACATACATAAATGTCATCCAGTACTCAAGCAGTATTGTGTAGTTGCGTGCAGAAATTGGGTTGTTTCCAATATTGATATCCAAACTTTGTCGAGCTATAGGGTAGCTCTCAACCAGGCAATGAATTAAGGTGGAACTACTACCTGCATTTGCATTTGTCAAATACCTTTCCTTACTCAAACGCAAGCTTCACTTTGTGCAGGAAAGAAAAGGGTGGATCTCGTTTTACGGGCGTGACCGAATGTGAATGTGGACGCTAGTGACGTATGTAACTACGTTTTGATGTGGTCACTATGACCACTTGCGTCTCTTCATTCGTAGCTTTCCTCTATAGCTGTGACGTATTATTTGGAGCCAGGATGTCCGTTTTAATTTTTTTCCTGGGTGCACTATATATATATACACTGCAAAAATTAAATTGTTAGTACAGTTGCAAGGAATAATAGCTTTCAACGCAGTTGGTTGTACAGGTTATTGTGGCTACATGCATGATGTTACTATGACTTATGTGCACCAAGTATAAAAATACACTAGAATAAATTAAATTATGTCTTTGCAGGTTTCAAACCCTTTTGTTAGCCAAAACTGTCAGATAAGCCTCATATGTAAGTTTATTATTGGTATAAAATATGAGTAGACAGTATACTAATTCGTTTATAATTAGTGCTATGGCATTTAAGCATGCAACAATCTGAATAACTGACTAATTGTTAAATCCTTGCAAACTGTACTAACCAATAAAATAGTTATTTTTCCAATTTTTGCAGTGTGATAAATACACCTTTAATTGCAAATGAGTGAGAGTTGTAATTATATAATAATTATATTGCTTTGCTGCGAAAAATTATTTGTTACTAGATAATGGATGATAAAGGTGAGTACTATCATCAATTCTAGTCATCATTTCTAATGTATAATAAATATCCTTTAATAACCATAACATATATAATTATTATAAGTGTCATCATTATACTGTAGCTTATACAATTGCCATAGCTACAATTATTAATGTGGCTGTAAATGTTTAAATTATGTGTAGATAGCACATGGCTAGACGTAGCTATAGGAACTAAACTAAACGTTTGAGTAACTAAGCATATTATAACTATAACTAAAACAACACTAACATATTATATACTATCAACTATTCTTCATTCTTCAGATCACACTGTTATATTATTTATTGCAATTGTTCTTCCAATTTTCCTGGTTTTTGTATTGGTGATACTGTCATGTTGTTTTAATATATATCGCTGTTACAATCACAGATCAAAGAGAAACCCACCAAGGGCATACAGAATTGTTCCCTTAATCAAAAGAATATAACTTTGCCCATTTTCAACTTGGATAAAAATATTGTATAATCATTTATTAATATTAATAACTGATTTTCTACTACTTGAACATACAAACTCATAATGGTTGAAATAATAATTAATAATTATAATTAAAACAACTATATATAATTACCTATAACATCTAATCATGTATAATATATATATATATATATATAATTATAATTATATATATATATATATATAATTTATATAGTAGTACTAATTGACTATTAATGCATAGTGATTAGAATCTCTCAGTAGGGTTTCTCTCTTGTTTTGTACAACAACACTGTCTTCAAAATAGCCACCTCCACTATCTAATCCGATTGTAATTGTTTGCACATTTGGTGATTTGTTAGTAAATACAGTCGTCTGTGGTATTGGTTGATGATCGAGCTTTCTGGCTCTAATCTCCTTAAACTTAGCCTGAAATACTTCAATTAGTTTCAGTCGTACGAGTGCATGATAAATGAGTATGCCAAAAAAGACCACCAATGAAAGTGAGATAGACAACTGAACAATTACATTCTTATCAACATTCGCTGCTGCTATTGTTATTATGTTGAAGAGAAACCAGCATTCCAGTACGTCTAAAGCTTTGTGCTGATACAGTCCAGAGGATAGAGCTATAACAGACAGGATACTGGTTGAAATTATGATAATTGTTAAGCTTGTATAAACATGGTTAGAACTGTTGGTAGATACCGCTACCAATACAAGCCTTATAAGCAGTAGTAGCCCTGTCCAGAATCGATATTTATCTTTGTATGGTCCGTTATAAGCATCAAACAGAGGTTTGAATTTGATCCATGATTTACAGCATTTAAATCTGGAGATGTATCTCTCAAGAAGTGGACTAAATAAAAATAAAAGTGTATATGGAATCATAAGAAACACAAATACCACTAAAGCAAATATCACCAGCGGCAAATGCTTAGTGCTCCAGTACTTTATATTAGCATCTATGGCCCATACTGATAATGTACTATCTCCACATGTTAAATAAGCGACTTGCAAAGCTAAAATACATGTCCGAAAGAGTTTTGTAAAAGAGAGGAGAAGTAGTGTTGCAAGAACTGGTACAGCTTGTCGCCCCATTAGCTTAGAGATCCTGAAGAAGTAATGTGACAAGATAATTATCACTATCATAACTATCCATAAATAGAAAGGAAAAACAAACTGCAGCCATGTTTTTGAGTAGGCATCTAATTCTTTTGAAAAGCAGGTTGATATGCCGAGATCTAAATTAAGCCAAGAAATGAACTGACTCAGAATTGGGACCGGACCATTTGGAAAAAACAAACTTTCGTTAATTTTGATAATGTTAGCATAGAATATTAGTCCATTGATAGTACCAACTGACACAGTCAGGTTTAAGCAAATAAGGACGACTACCAGGGCAATACCAGCCAGAGCAAAAGGTATAATTAATGATATATATGAGTTATTACATTCTCCACACTTGTTTGAACCCAACATGAGACTGAGTCCTTCAGCACACTGTCCACATAGTACTCCAGACCTGTCAAGAGCACATTGTTCATCTTGATTTTGAAGTGTGAAACTAACACTATGGCTGACACAGTAATCTGCAGTGCATTTGTCACTGGTAAGGAGACATTCAGTACTGTTTTTATACCCTATCCATATTTGTCCTTCATGGGCAATTGTATTCGATTGAGCGTGACAAGTTACATTGCGATTAAGGTTGACTATTTGAGTACTGCAATCACATGTCCAAGTTTCATGTGACAGCTCAAACCCAGGAGGACAGGGTTTTATATCAAAATATACTATACGATGTAGGAACTCTGTGTCATGGATGAACAGATTAATAATTCGTTCTGAAGGAACTGTCATTGTTTCGTCAGGTACAGCAGTGAATGTAATATTAGTGCATTGCATATCAGTAGATTTGATTGAAGTATAAAGTATGTTTCCAGTTGATACAACTCTCTCCTCTAGCGTAACTACACCTGGTGATGATCCATATCGGACTCCTACTGTAACTATACTAACTGTTTGTATTTCTCCTGGCAGTAAGCTATAATTTAAGAAGTTAATTGAACAGTTTGGCACTTGATCAAAGCAGAAACATATTGCTTCCGGTTCAGATGAAACCAAGGATATTCCTTCTTGAGCTTCATAATCAAATATAGAATTAAATGCTGCAACTCCTTGAACTGGCTTCCCTGTGCCGCTATCAAACATGGAGGGATACGACAAGAAACATGATTCTACATCTACCCCATACAAAACTGCCCCAGCTCTTCCTGCAGTGTTACCATTGAAACCTACATCGAAGTATGCATTTTCGTTTAAAGTTGGATCATGAGGTTGAAAGAAACAAGGTGTTTTCACAAAAGGAACAACATTGACATATATTGCTCCACCTCGGTTGACAGCTGTGTTGTTAATAAACTTAATTTCTACAGGAGGTTCAAGTACCATAGTCGAATCACCATACGCCTTTAATCCTCCTCCATTCTGTGCAGAGTTGTTTATAAATTCTGTATGGTTACCTTTGAAGAAAGTACGAGCATTCAGTAAAACCAATCCACTCATTGTATTATCGAGTACATGCAAGTTCATAAACATGACATGTAGTGCACGACGAATTAAAATAACACTTTCAATGCTCTCTGGGCCAAGAGCACTGGATGGATGAAAATTTCTGCTGTTGGTTACTGTTGTATCTATAAGAATGAATTCATAGGTTAGCCCATTGCCTTGAGCTAGGAACAAACCGACTCCAGCAAATCCGCTATTATTATTGAACTGGCTTGAATTGATAACGATATTGTGTCCTTCAGCTGGATGATCACAATATACAAATAGACCAGTGCCATATGTTCCTTTGTTATGAAGCGATCGTATGTTAGTAATACTAACTGTAGTCTTTGGTGGAATTAAGAGTGAATTGTTGTAGCATTTTTTATCGTTGTTTCTTGTATTACGTCCTAGAAATATGTTGAAACCACTGCCCGTTATGCTTCCATCAGCTTCACTGTTCATTGTATTGATCTCATTAGCATAAATACTAAGTGTATTTCTAATTGATAGAAAATGGTATACCACACTTGTAGTGATCATGTAACGAAAATTAGAACTGCCAACTCCACTGTTACCATACAACACAACTGAATCTATCAAAACATTAATACCGAACGCATCTATCTGCTCCATATATACAGCCAGCCCGCTAGCAGATATACGCGAAAAGCTGCTGTTATCAAAACCAAATGAAAAATTGCTGTTTGTGATATCTAACTGATACACTGCAGGCATTTCATCACATTCGCTAATCATAATTGTGTATACAAACAAAGCATTGCCACCAATGCATTGGCTACTTTCACAATTGTTAAAATTTACTAAGTTGTTATAAGCAAAAGAAGAATGCCATACACAGGTATTGAAAGCATTGATAGCAAACAAGCCATACCCTGTTGAATTTTGTATGGATACATGCTCAATTTTCACATCTAAAGTTCGAAACAACACCAAAGCCATTGTATAATCATTCCATTTGTTCAAAGCATCACCAGTGTTTGTTAGTTCATGTACAGTCTCATTCGGTAAATTCCCTCCACAATCTTTAATTGTGAGGTTTTTAATTTCAATTCCAGAGCCATTTAGTATCAATATACCACCAACATTGTTAGCACAACTTACAACTGATTGAGATTCCATTACAGTCTCGTGTGATCCTTCCTCCATGTTGCCTATTCCCTGTAAAGTCAGGTTACTTGTTTCTCTGATTATCACCAATTCGTTTTCTTCCAGTACGTGTGTCCCCTCTAGGAAATAGAATATGGTATTACTGGTGAAGTACAGATCAGTCTGGTTCGTGTAGAAGGCGAGCTCATGACAGGTGGTGTTAGTAGGACAACCAGTTCCATCTGGTTCCTTGACATAATACACGTTAGCTCTTTGACAGTGGGAGCTTGTTAATAGTAGAAAAGCTGTAATGGAGAAGTATGATAATAACTTCATAGCGGCACCTTTTTTGTTATAAAGAGAGCTGAGAGAAATCTACAGTAGCAGCATTACACTGAAAGGAAAGATGTGATACACTCCTTTTGATTACTATTATTTCCTGTTTCATGAGCTGAACTACCATATAAAGTTATTCTTATATGAGTAAACTATATACCCATAAATGGTCTGGCTAGTAATTAGGGATTAAATAATCAATGAACCGGAAATAATAGTTCTCATAAAAGGCAGTAAATTATTGTATTAAAGTTTGTATGGTATTGGTTTGTGTTATGCTTGTCGGTATGAAGTAATATAATTTAATAGTAAATAAGCAAATTATGTGTCAGAATGATGTAAGATTATGTAAGATTGTATAATCTTACACTTGAACAAAACCACAACATCACATGTGAGCACAAATCACATAATTCTTAATCAATTCATATGTAACAAGATACAATAATTCATTGCTGATATCAAACCATACTGTAGTGTGGACTCTATTATATCAAGCATGCATGTTGAGATATCTCTAAATGCTATTTCTATTTAAAAAAAAGATTTACATATATGTAACATATATCATTTATATCAAGTGTGCATGCATGGCCACAGGATTACAATTGACTTGTGGATTAAATTTTGTTTTACTCTATTCTTGTGTATTATAACTATTACTACATGCAGTATTATTATTTCGTATTTCGCAATAAGTACATGTGATATGACATTTGTACTTACCATATAGGGATTGAATTGTATGTCACTGTTATTTTAGATTGAAGTTTAATACTGATGAGTCATGGTACAATTATGACATACTGTGTACATGTACGCAGCATAATTATTCAAACAATGTAAATTACTCTATTTTATATAAACAATACAATTCATGAAAAGTATACACTCCGAAAACAAAATAGTTAAAGTAACTAATTCATTGTTGCTATATGGTTTAACAACATCTATTATATAGTTGAGCTATTCAGGATACATACATCTAATGCCATAGCTACTTTGTACTAATTAATTCAATAAGTTGAAGCACTATAATTTTAGGGTGTTGTGTACTCATATTCCAACAATTTAGTATAAGTTTACTAACTGGCCAACAAAAGGTTTGGAAACCTGCAAACATATAATTTAATTTATTCTAGCGTGCACATTTTGTTAAGTAGCCACAACATCCTCTGTGATAATTGACAAATTAAATTGGAATGGTGCTATTCCTTGCAACTGGTTATTTTAACAATTTAATTGTTAAAATGTAGCAGCGTAATTACTTAATGATTGTAAAACATGATTGCATGGGTATAGGTAATACATTAACTAATCATAAACACAAATATTTGAAGTAATATACCGTATGCTATACACAGCTAATTATATGCATAGCTATTTGAAAGTCTATCTGTGTCTAACATGAACACATGTATCAAAAACTGTTGTCAATCAGATGTATCATTAATGGCCTTGTTAGCAATCAAGAAATCACCGTGAATTGTTAGAACTTCTTCAACACAACTTTGCTACATTTTCCATCTTTCAGCAAAACATATGTACGTAGCTATATGTGATACATGATTATCACTGTAAATATTAATATGTGAAAGCTGACAATATTGCTAGAATAATATGTACCTTCCCAATACAAATAGATTACTAGTAGCTAACACAGAAGAACAATTCCAATTTTGCACTAGCCAATTAAAATAGTTGTAAATGAGAATAGAATGTAGTGAATGACTATACAGAGATGTGATAACCTCTTTTTGATTACTATCATTTCCTCTTTCAGTTACCATATAAGTTATTGAAGCATGAATATAATACACAGCTATATTTACATGTAGTCTATACTTCAACCAAGCAGTAGAATTGGGGAAGTTGTAATTACATCATTCATACAAACAAAGTCCAAAAAAGCTAAATGATTCATAGTTTATACGGTAGTTACAAGGCAAGCTATGTGTCAGATTATGTAGGAGAGTGTACTCTTACAAATAGAAAAAGCCACAACATCACACAAGTGCTATATATTCATGTGAACCAAGTGTAATATTATGTATTTTGTAAAATACATAATATTACCAATAACAACATTACTAAAGTCTGTTCACATTCATGATGTCCTCAAAATTAAGATGTGATGACTTTATATGTAATATAGTGTATAGTTTAATGTCGTAAGGTTAATACATGATTATACTGTAACTCATGAAGCAATGGATTGAAATTTGACATGCACAAAAAAGAATGGGAAGGAGAATTATATGAAATGGTGTAGGAAAAAATTTGTAGAGATTGCAAACTAAAGATATGAACATTTTTCTTAGGTCATGGTGAATGTGAATGACCTTTAGCATGTCTTTTTGATATTATACATGGCAAAATGTCACTACATATTCTTTCAATTACTTTACTATATAAAACTTGCATGACTGCAGGATCGCAATTGGTTAGTAACAATAGTGTTTGGAAATTTGTCATTCTTTTGTATTATTATCATTCTACACAATGTATAGGAGGAGTCTCACTGCTGGAGGTAGGGTACATGTTTATTACTGCCCATGTACACCCTCGATCACATTTTCCCAAGAGCAGTAGTGGGAGTATATCATGATAATCCTTATAAGGCAAAGGAAGTCTTTATAAGTGCTGGCAGGGAGGAAACAGATTAAAAACAAACACTTAGTCCACTTAAATTACCTATTATTAAACACTTGAATCCAGAATAGTTTGGAAGAGCAACCATACTAGATAAAGAGGCCCTAAAGTCATATATATGTATAGTAGCTTAATAAAACATTCATAATTGTAGTCAAATAAGTTTGTGTTGAAATTTGTATACTTTCCTCTATAAACAAACAAAGCATTTAGCTATATCACTTCAAAAATTTCAAGAATGTTCATTGATAGGCAGGTAGCAAGGATTTAAAATGTATTTGCTTGATTTGTATACTATATAATTACTGAAATTCCTATTTTGTTATCTTGTTACAATAACTCATATTAAACATAGTTTGATTATTCTTTTCCAACAAACAACACCAAAAGAGAATGTAGCCATTAATTCATTTGGTATCAGAAGCACCTTCATGTGCCTCGGTAAGTATTGTCTTCTCCATAATCATTTCAACAATGCTCTGTCTTACATGTCACATTTTGTTCTAAGGAAAATCTTGGATGTCACTAAATTAACAGACGTTTAAAAAACAATCCTGGACATCATTCAATATGAAAACCTCCCTTGACATCATTAAATGCTTATTGACAACCCCCCTGGACATACAATTAGAGAATATTCCCCCCCCCCCCCCCCCCCCCTATGTATAATTAACACTCACCCACAGGGTGTATGCTTATTAAACATCAAAAGGTATTATTGTACGATGGTTTAAATACCAGGAATGTTATGTAAATGTCCCATTGACTAGATATATACTTAGTACTCATAAGTGTGCGGAGATATAATATTATCATATAATTACATCAACTATTCTTCATTCTTCAGATCGTACTCTTCTATTATTTATTGCAATTGTTCTACTGTCATTAAATTTCAAGAAATGATTAATACTTATTTTTGTAATGTTTGAAAATTGTGAATATATGTAAAATAATGATCATCAGACAGTCAGATTGTATGGCAACTAGTTATAACAACAATAAACTACATGATTATACTATGTATTACAGTAGTATTCAATACACACACACACACACAAACACAGAAGTATTAATCGTCCATTAATGCATAGTGGTTAGAGTTAAAATCTCTGAGTAGGGTTTCTCTCTTGTTTTGTACAACAACACTGTCCTCAAGATAGCCACCTCCACCATCTAATCCGATCGTAATTGTTTGCACATTTGGTGATTTGTTAGTAAATACAGTCGTTTGTGGTATTGGTTGATGATCGAGCTTTCTGGCTCTAATCTCCTTAAACTTAGCCTGCAATACTTCAATTAGTTTCAGTCGTACAAGTGTATGATAAACGAGTATGCCAAAGAAGACCACCAGTGAAAGTGAAATAGATAACTGAACAATTACATTGTTATCGATATTCGCGGCTGCTATTGTTATTATGTTGAAGAGAAACCAGCATTCCAGTACGTCTAAACATCTGTGCTGATACAGTCCAGAGGACAGAGCTATAACAGACAGGATAATGGTTGAAATTATGATAATTGTTAAGCTTGTATAAACATGGTTAGAACTGTTGGTAGATACCACTACCAATACAAGCCTTATAAGCAGTAGTAGCCCTGTCCAGAATCGATATTTATCTTTGTATGGTCCGTTATAAGCATCAAACAGAGGCTTGAATTTGATCCATGATTTACAGCATTTAAATCTGGAGAAGTACCTTTCAAGAAGTGGACTAAATAAAAGTAAAAGTGTATATGGAATCATAAGAAACACAAATACCACTAAAGCAAATATCACCAGCGGCAAATGCTTAGTGCTCCAGTACTTTACATTAGCATCTATGGCCCATACTGATAATGTACTATCTCCACATGTTATATAAGCGACTTGCAAAGCTAAAATACATGTCCGAAAGAGTTTTGTAAAAGAGAGGAGAAGTAGTGTTGCAAGGACTGGTACAGCTTGTCGCCCCATTAGCTTTGAGATCCTGAAGAAGTAATGTGACAAGATAATTATCACTATCATAACTATCCATAAATAGAAAGGAAAAACAAACTGCAGCCATGTTTTTGAGTAGGCATCTAATTCTTTTGAAAAGCAGATTGATATGCCAAGATCTAAATTAAGCCAAGAAATGAACTGACTCAGAATTGGGACTGGACCATTTGGAAAAAACGAACTTTCGTTAATTTTGATAATGTTAGCATAGAATATTAGTCCATTGATAGTACCAACTGACACAGTCAGGTTTAAGCAAATAAGGAAGACTACTAGAGCAATACCAGCCAGAGCAAAAGGTATAATTAATGATATATATGAGTTATTACAATCTCCACACTTGTTTGAACCCAACATGAGACTGAGTCCTTCCGCACACTGTCCACAGAGTATACCTGACCTGTCAAGAGCACATTGTTTGTCTTGATTTTGAAGTGTGAAATTAACACTACGGGTGGCACAGTAATCTGCAGTGCATTTGTCACTGGTAAGGAGACATTCTGTACTGTTTTCATATCCTATCCATATTTGTCCTTCATGGGCAATTGTATTCGATTGAGCGTGACAAGTTACATTGCGATTAAGGTTGACTATTTGAGTACTGCAATCACATGTCCAAGTTTCATATGACAGTTCAAACCCAGGAGGACAGGGTTTTATATCAAAATATATGTTACGAACTAAGAACTCTGTGTCATGAATGAACAGATTAATAATTCGTTCTGAAGGAACTGTCAATGTTTCATCAGGTTCAGCCATAAATGTAATATTAGTGCATTGCATATCAGTAGACTCTAGCGATGTATGAAGTATATTTCCAGTTGATACAACTCTCTCCTCTAGTGTAACTACACCTGGTGATGACCCATATCTGACTCCTACTGTAACTATACTAACTGTTTGTGTTTCTCCTGGCAGTAAGCTATAATTTAAGAAGTTAACTGAGCAGTTTGGCACTTGATCAAAGCAAAAACAGATTGCTTCCGGCTCAGATGAAACCAAGGATATACCTTCTTGAGTTTCATAATCAAATATAGAATCAAATGCTGCAACTCCTTGAACAGACTTCTTTATGCCGTTATCAAACATGGAGGGATACGACAAGTAACATGATTCTACATTTACCCCGTACAAAACCGTCCCAGCTCTTCCTGCAGTGTTACCAACGAAACCTACATCAAAGAATGCATTTTTGTTTAAAGTTGGATCATGAGGTTGATAGAAACAAGGTGTTTTCACAAAAGGAACAACATTGACATATATTGCCCCACCTCTTTCGACAGCCGTGTTGTTAATAAACTTAATTTCTACAGGATTTTCCAGTACCATAGTCGAATCACCATATGCCTTTAACCCTCCTCCATTCTGCGCAGAGTTGTTTATAAATACTGTATGGTTACCTTTGAAGAAAGCACGAGCATTCAGTAAAACTAATCCAGTCATCGTGTTATTGATTACATGCAAGTTCATAAACCTGACATTTAGTACACGACGAACTAAAATAACACTGTTAATGCTCTCTGGGCCATCATCACTGGATGGATGAAACTGCCTACTGTTGGTTACTGTTGTATCTATAAGAATGAATTCATAGGTTTGCCCATTGCCCTGAGCGAGAAACAAACCGGCTCCCGCAAATCCACTGTTATTATTGAACTGGCTGGAGTTAATGACTATATTGTGTCCTTCAGCTGGATGATCACAATATACAAATAGACCAGTGCCATATGTTCCTTTGTTGTGAAGCGAACGTATGTTAGTAATACTAACTGTAGTCTTCGGTGGAATTAAGAGTGAATTGTTGGAGCATCTTTTATCGTTGTTTTTTGTATAGATTCCTAGAAATATCTTGAAACCACTGCCTCCTATTATTCTTTGATCTGAGTTCATTGTATTGATCTCGTTAGCATAAATACTAAGTGTATTTCTAATTGATAGAAAATGATATACCACACTTGTAGTGATCACGTAACGAAAATTACAACTATTAATTCCACTGTTACCATACAATACAACCGAATCTATCAAAACATTAATTCCAAACGCATCTATCTGCTCCATATATACAGCCAGCCCGCTAGCAGATATAAGTGAAAAGCTGCTATTATCAAAACCAAATGAAAAATTGCTGTTTGTGATATCTAACTGGTACACTGCAGGCATTTCATCACATTCGCTAATCATAATTGTGTATACAAACAAAGCATTACCACCAATGCATTGGCTACTTTCACAATTGTTAAAATTTACTAAGTTGTTATAAGCAAAAGAAGAATGCCATACACGGGTATTGAAAGCATTGATAGCAAACAAGCCATACCCTGTTGAATTTTGTATGGATACATGTTCAATTTTCACATCTAAAGTTCGAAACAGCACCAAAGCCATTGTATAAGCACTCCAATCATATTTATTCAAAGCATCACCAATGTTTGTTAGTTCATGTACAGTCTCATTCGGTAAGTTAGCCCCACAATCTTTAATTGTGAGGTTTTTAATTTCAATTCCAGAGCCATTTAGTATCAATATACCACCAACATTGTTAGCACAACTTACAACTGATGGAGATTCCATTACAGTCTCGTGTGATCCTTCCTCCATGTTGCCTATTCCCTGTAAAGTCAGGTTACTTGTTTCTCTGATTATCACCAATTCGTTTTCTTCCAGTACGTGTGTCCCCTCTAGGAAATAGATTATGGTATCATTGGTGAAGTACAGATCAGACTGGTTTGTGTAGAAGGCGAGCTCATGACAGGTGGTGTTAGTAGGACAACCAGTTCCATCTGGTTCCTTGACATAATACACGTTAGCTCTTCGACAGTGGGAGCTTGTTAATAGTAGAAAAGCTGTAATGGAGAAGTATGATAATAACTTCATAGCAGCACCTTTTTTGTTATAAAGAGAGCTGGGAGAAGTCTACAGTAGCAGCATTACACTGAAAGAAAAGATGTGATACACTCCTATTGTTTCCTGTTTCATGAACTGAACTACCATATAAAGTCATTCTGTTATGAGTAGACTAAATGGTCTGGCTAGTAATTAGGGAAGTCATAATTAATTATTCAATGAAGTGGAAATAATGATTCTCATAAAAGGCAGTAAATCAATTGTATTAAAGTTTGTACGGTATCAGTTTGTGTTATGTTTGTCGGTATGAAGTAAGAATGCGTAATATAATTTAATAGTAAATATAATTATGAGGAAGTTATATGTCAGGATGATGTAAGATTATGTAAGAGTGTATAATCTTACAATAGAAAAAATCATCACATGTGAGCATAAATCACATGATTCTTAATCAATTTTTATGTAACAAGATACAAAAATTCATTGCTGATATCAAACCATACTGTAGTGTGTACTCTATTATATCAAGCATGCATGTTAAGATATCTCTAAATGCTATTTCAATTTGATTTATATATATATATATTTATTATATCAAGTGTGCATGCATGGCCACAGGATTACAATTCACTTGTTATATATAATGTTTAAAGTTTTGTTTTACTCTATTCTTGTGTATTATAATTATTACTACATGCAGTATTGTTATTTTGTATTTCGCAATAAGTACATGTGATATGACATTTGTACTTACCATATAGGGATTGAACTGTATGTCACTGTTATTTTAGATTGAAGTTTAATTCTGATGAGTCATGGTACAATTATGACATACTGTGTACATGTACGCAGCATAATTATTCAAACAATGTAAATTACTCTATTTTATATAAACAATACAATTCATGAAAAGTATACACTCCGAAAACAAAATAGTTAAAGTAACTAATTCATTGTTGCTATATGGTTTAACAACATCTATTATATAGTTGAGCTATTCAGGATACATACATCTAATGCCATAGCTACTTTGTACTAATTAATTCAATAAGTTGAAGCACTATAATTTTAGGGTGTTGTGTACTCATATTCCAACAATTTAGTATAAGTTTACTAGCTGGCCAACAAAAGGTTTGGAAACCTGCAAACATATAATTTAATTTATTCTAGTGTGCACATTTTGTTAAGTAGCCACAACATCCTCTGTGATAATTGACAAATTAAATTGGAATGGTGCTATTCCTTGCAACTGGTTATTTTAACAATTTAATTGTTAAAATGTAGCAGCGTAATTACTTAATGATTGTAAAACATGATTGCATGGGTATAGGTAATACATTAACTAATCATAAACACAAATATTTGAAGTAATATACCGTATGCTATACACAGCTAATTATATGCATAGCTATTTGAAAGTCTATCTGTGTCTAACATGAACACATGTATCAAAAACTGTTGTCAATCAGATGTATCATTAATGGCCTTGTTAGCTATCAAGAAATCACCGTGAATTGTTAGAACTTCTTCAACACAACTTTGCTACATTTTCCATCTTTCAGCAAAACATGTACGTAGCTATATGTGATACATGATTATCACTGTAAATATTAATATGTGAAAGCTGAAAATATTACTAGAATAATATGTACCTTCCCAATACAAATAGATTACTAGTAGCTAACACAGAAGAACAATTCCAATTTTGCACTAGCCAATTAAAATAGTTGTAAATGAGGATAGAATGTAGTGAATGACTATACAGAGATGTGATAACCTCTTTTTGATTACTATCATTTCCTCTTTCAGTTACCATATAAGTTATTGAAGCATGAATATAATACACAGCTATATTTACATGTAGTCTATACTTCAACCAAGCAGTAGAATTGGGGAAGTTGTAATTACATTATTCATACAAACAAAGTCCAAAAAAGCTAAATGATTCATAGTTTATACGGTAGTTACAAGGCAAGCTATGTGTCAGATTATGTAGGAGAGTGTACTCTTACAAATAGAAAAAGCCACAACATCACACAAGTGCTATATATTCATGTGAACCAAGTGTAATATTATGTATTTTGTAAAATACATAATATTACCAATAACAACATTACTAAAGTCTGTTCACATTCATGATGTCCTCAAAATTAAGATGTGATGACTTTATATGTAATATAGTGTATAGTTTAATGTCGTAAGGTTAATACATGATTATACTGTAACTCATGAAGCAATGGATTGAAATTTGACATGCACAAAAAAGAATGGGAAGGAGAATTATATGAAATGGTGTAGGAAAAAATTTGTAGAGATTGCAAACTAAAGATATGAACATTTTTCTTAGGTCATGGTGAATGTGAATGACCTTTAGCATGTCTTTTTGATATTATACATGGCAAAATGTCACTACATATTCTTTCAATTACTTTACTATATAAAACTTGCATGACTGCAGGATCGCAATTGGTTAGTAACAATAGTGTTTGGAAATTTGTCATTCTTTTGTATTATTATCATTCTACACAATGTATAGGAGGAGTCTCACTGCTGGAGGTAGGGTACATGTTTATTACTGCCCATGTACACCCTCGATCACATTTTCCCAAGAGCAGTAGTGGGAGTATATCATGATAATCCTTATAAGGCAAAGGAAGTCTTTATAAGTGCTGGCAGGGAGGAAACAGATTAAAAACAAACACTTAGTCCACTTAAATTACCTATTATTAAACACTTGAATCCAGAATAGTTTGGAAGAGCAACCATACTAGATAAAGAGGCCCTAAAGTCATATATATGTATAGTAGCTTAATAAAACATTCATAATTGTAGTCAAATAAGTTTGTGTTGAAATTTGTATACTTTCCTCTATAAACAAACAAAGCATTTAGCTATATCACTTCAAAAATTTCAAGAATGTTCATTGATAGGCAGGTAGCAAGGATTTAAAATGTATTTGCTTGATTTGTATACTATATAATTACTGAAATTCCTATTTTGTTATCTTGTTACAATAACTCATATTAAACATAGTTTGATTATTCTTTTCCAACAAACAACACCAGAAGAGAATGTAGCCATTAATTGATTTGGTATCAGAGGCACCTTCATGTGCCTCAGTAAGTATTGTCTTCTCCGTAATAATTTCAACAATGCTCTGTCTTACATGTCACATTTTGTTCTGTCACTAAATTAACAAACGTTTGGAAAAAAATCCTGGCATCATTTAATGACAACCTCCCTTGGCATCATTAAATGCTTATTGACAACCTCCCTGGACATAAAGTAAGAGAATTTGAGAATATACCCCTATGTATGATTAACACTCATCCACAGGGTTGTATGCTTATTAAACATCAAAAGATATTATTATACGATGGTTTAAATACCAGGAATGTTATGTAAATGTCCCATTGACTAGATATATACTTAGTACTCATAAGTGTGCGGAGATATAATATTATCATATAATTACATCAACTATTCTTCATTCTTCAGATCGTACTCTTCTATTATTTATTGCAATTGTTCTACTGTCATTAAATTTCAAGAAATGATTAATACTTATTTTTGTAATGTTTGAAAATTGTGAATATATGTAAAATAATGATCATCAGACAGTCAGATTGTATGGCAACTAGTTATAACAACAATAAACTACATGATTATACTATGTATTACAGTAGTATTCAATACACACACACACACAAACACAGAAGTATTAATCGTCCATTAATGCATAGTGGTTAGAGTTAAAATCTCTGAGTAGGGTTTCTCTCTTGTTTTGTACCACAACACTGTCCTCAAGATAGCCACCTTCATCATCTAAATCAATCGTAGTTGATTGCACTTTTCGCGATTTCTTTTTTAAAAAAGTCATCCGTGCTTTCATCTTTAGTTGATTCTTGAACTTTTTCGATCTAATCTCCTTAAACGTGGTTTGAAGTACTTCAATTAGTTTCAGTCGTACGAGTGCATGATAAACGAGTATGCCAAAGAAGACCACCAATGAAAGTGAAATAGACAGTTGAACAATCACATTTTTATCAATATTCGCGGCTGCTATTGTTATTATGTTGAAGAGAAACCAGCATTCCAGTACGTCTAAACCTTTGTGCTGATACAGCCCAGAGGACAGAGCTATAACAGACAGGATACTGGTTGAAATTATGATAATCATTATACTTGTAGTAACATTGTTTGAACTGATAGTAGATACTGCTACCAACACAAGCCTTGCAAGCAGAAGTAGCCCTGTCCAGAATCGATATTTATCTTTGTATGGTCCGTTATAAGCATCAAACAGAGGCTTGAATTTGATCAATGATTTACAGCATTTGAATCTGGAGAAGTATCTTTCAAGAAGTGGGCTGAATAAAAGTAAAAGTGTATATGGAATCATAAGAAACACAAATACCACTAAAGCAAATATCACCAGCGGCAAATGCTTAGTGCTCCAGTAGTTTATATTAGCATCTATGGCCCATACTGATAATGTACTATCTCCACATGTTATATAAGCGACTTGCAAAGCTAAAATACATGTCCGAAAGAGTTTTGTAAAAGAGAGGAGAAGTAGTGTTGCAAGGACTGGAACAGCTTGTCGCCCCATTAGCTTAGAGATTCTGAAGAAGTAATGTGACAAAATAATTATCACTATTATAACTATCCATAAATAGAAAGGAAAAACAAACTGCAGCCATGTTTTTGAATAGGCATCTAATTCTTTTGAAAAGCAGGTTGATATACCGAGATCTAAATTAAGCCAAGAAATGAACTGACTCAGAATTGAGACCGGACCATTTGGAAAAAACAAACTTTCGTTAATCTTGATAATGTTAGCATAGAATATTAGTCCGTTGATAGTACCAACTGACACAGTCAGGTTTAAGCAAATAAGGAAGACTACTAGAGCAATACCAGCCAGAGCAAAAGGTATAATTAATGATACATACGAGTTATCACATTCTCCACACTTGTTTGAACCTAACATGAGACTGAGACCTTCGGCACACTGTCCACATAGTACACCAGACCTGTCAAGAGCACATTGTTCATCTTGATTTTGAAGTGTGAAATTAACAGTATGGCTGACACAGTAATCTGCAGTGCATTTGTCACTGGTAAGGAGACATTCGGTGCTGTTTTCATACCCTATCCATATTTGTCCTTCATGGGTGAATGTATTCGATTGAGCGTGACAAGTTACATTGCGATTAAGGTTGACTATTTGAGTACTGCAATCACATGTCCAAGTTTCATATGACAGTTCAAACCCAGGAGGACAGGGTTTTATATCAAAATATATTTTACGAACTAAGTACTCAGTGTCGTGAATGAACAGATTAATAATTCGTTCTGAAGGAAGTGTCATTGTTTCTTCAGGTACAGCAGTGAATGTAATATTAGTGCATTGCATATCAGTAGACTCTAGTGAAGTACGAAGTATATTTCCAGTTGATACAACTCTCTCCTCTAGTGTAACTACACCTGGTGATGACCCATATCTGACTCCTACTGCAACTATACTAACTGTTTGTGTTTCTCCTGGCAGTAAGCTATAATTTAAGAAGTTAACCGAGCAGTTTGGAACTTGATCAAAGCAAAAACAGATTGCTTCCGGCTCAGATGAAACCAAGGATATACCTTCTTGAGTTTCATAATCAAATATGGAATCAAATGCTGCAACTCCTTGTTGTGACATCCCTGTGCCGTTATCAAACATGGAGAGATATGACAAGTAACATGATTCTACATTTACACCATACAAAACCGTCCCAGCTCTTCCTGCAGTGTTACCAACGAAACCTACATCAAAGAATGCATTTTTGTTTAAAGTTGGATCATGAGGTTGAAAGAAACAAGGTGTTCTCACAAAAGGAACAACATTGACATATATTGCTCCACCTCGTTCGACAGCTGTATTGTTAATAAACTTAATTTCTACAGGAGGTTCAAGTACCATAGTCGAATCACCATACGCCTTTAATCCTCCTCCATTCTGCGCAGAATTGTTTATAAATACTGTATGGTTACCTTGGAAGAAAGCGGGTGTATTCAGTAAAATTAATCCAGTCACTGTATTATCGAGTACATGCAAGTCCATAAACGTGACATTTAGTACACGACGAACTAAAATAGCACTTTTGATGCTCTCTGGGCCATCATTACTGGATGGATGAAACTGCCTACTGCTGGTTACTGTTGCATCTATAAGAATGAATTCGTAGGTAGGCCCATTACGTTCAGCAAGGAACAAACCGACTCCAGCAAATCCGCTATTATTATTGAACCGGCTTGAATTAATAATGATATTGTGTCCTTCAGCTGGATGATTAAGCCCTACAAATAGACCAGTGCCATATGTTCCTTTGTTGTGAAGCGAACGTATGTTAGTAATACTAACTGTAGTCTTTGGTGGAATTAAGAGTGAATTGTTGTAACATCTTTTATCGTTGTTTCTTGTATTACGTCCTAGAAATATGTTGAAACCACTGCCTCTTATTATTCTTTGATCTGAGTTCATTGTATTGATCTCGTTAGCATAAATACTAAGTGCATTTCTAATTGATAGAAAATGGTATACCACACTTGTAGTGATCCAGTAACGAAAATTACAACTACCAATTCCACTGTTACCATACAACACAACTGAATCTATCAAAACATTAATACCGAATGCATCTATCTGCTCCATATATACAGCCAGCCCGCTAGCAGATATACGAGAATAGCTGCTGTTATCAAAACCAAATGAAAAATTGCTGTTTGTGATATCTAACTGGTACACTGCAGGCATTTCATCACATTCGCTAATCATAATTGTGTATACAAACAAAGCATTGCCACCAATGCATTGGCTACTTTCACAATTGTTAAAATTTACTAAGTTGTTATAAGCAAAGGAAGAATGCGATACACAAGTATTGAAACCATTCATAGCAAACAAGCCAAACCCTGTTGAATTTTGTATGGATACATGTTCAATTTTCACATCTAAAGTTCGAAACAACACCAAAGCCATTGTATAAGCACTCCAATCGTATTTATTCAAAGCATCACCAATGTTTGTTAGTTCATGTACAGTCTCATTCGGTAAATTCCCTCCACAATCTTTAATTGTGAGGTTTTTAATTTCAATTCCAGAGCCATTTAATATCAAAATACCACCAACATTGTTAGCACAACTTACAACTGATGGAGATTCCATCACAGTCTCGTGTGATCCTTCCTCCATGTTGCCTATTCCCTGTAAAGTCAGGTTACTTGTTTCTCTGATTATCACCAATTCGTTTTCTTCCAGTACGTGTGTCCCCTCTAGGAAATAGATTATGGTATCATTGGTGAAGTACTGATCAGACTGGTTTGTGTAGAAGGCGAGCTCATGACAGGTGGTGTTAGTAGGACAACCAGTTCCATCTGGTTCCTTGACATAATAAACATGACATTGGGAGCTTGTTAACAGTAGAAACGCTGCAATGTAGAAGTGTAGCAACTTCATAGCACCTTTATGTTGTAAAGAGAGCTTGGAGAAGTCTACAGTAGCGGCGTATTACACTGACTGAAAGGAATGATGTGAATACGCTCCTTTCGATTGTTATCGTTTCCTGTTTGGCTGAACTAAATTACCATACAAAGATATTCTACAATGAACTACACATAGCTGCAATTCCAAGCTTGGATTGCCATCACACATTTATATGGGCGTAATGTGGGCGTGGTCGACGAACTACTGAAGTATTGTCATATTATCGTTCTGTTTCTTGGCTTTCAGCCACTTTACTGGTGAATGGACACCATTTCACATCCTTTATTATTAAATGATCTTTGGGCAGAGCAAGTTCTTCGCAGTGGACACAACTTGATACTCCTGCAGAAAATATTATATATATTGAGAAACACACGAGACTGACCTGCTAGGTATTGCCTACCTTCATGAAATGTTCAATAGTATATACGTGTTATGATCATAAATACTATATGTGTATAGTTATAGAACAATGAAACATGAAAGTAATTTATATTCATACAGAACGAGCCTCATTAAATTGTGCCTACGCTGCAAAAAAAAAGGAAATGAAACAAGACATTTTTAAAAAATGAAAGGGCATGTAGGGATGTCAAAACTGTAAAAGCACAGAAACAAGATCAGAACAGTATCTTTCCTACACGCTCTTTCATTTTTTAAAAACGTTTATATTTATTCTTGTTACATAATATGATTCAAAGAAGTGAAACTAAGTTTGTATGGTTGCAGTTTGTGCTAGGTTTGTCAGTATGAAGTAAGAATGTATAATAGTAAATATAATGAAGTGAGCTAAGTGTCAGGATATTGAAAGATTATGTAAGATTATACGAGTGCACAAATCACAAATCTATCAGTCTTACATAAACATACATAAAAGAGACAATTACTGATAACCATATTGTACCCTGCAAAAAAAATTACAGTTACAAGCATACAGGCTCTTATGGATAATTATTAAAATCATTTCCAGAGGATATTAACATTTTGTCTGATCATATATTATAGTTGAGAGTATTATATTAAAAAGTTTACATTCATGAATATACATACCAAAATACACCCTACTACCATATAAGGAAACTGTTATTGATGGCTTCAGTTGGGAAGTGGGAACATGAAAAATGAGACATTAATTATAATATAGGAAGGAACTATGTATGAATTATTAATTATGTAATAATTATAGTAAAAACAAATCTTGTGACTAGTCATGCAATCATGAATGTCCATACCAATATACATCCATATACCACATGAAAAGATGTATTGTTATGCTAGCTATCTGCTTATAGCAACTGAAGCAATCACTGTGTAGTTAAAATAACCAATTCATGTTTACCTTGACACTACAAAAATGAATTGGGTATTTTAACCCTTATTTGGTTATACAAGTTGTAGCAACAAGTTATAGCAACTGAGGCAACCCCTGTGTAGTCAAAATACTGTACAAATGAATGGGTATTTTAACTCTCATCAATATTGCTTTCAGGTAATGTATAATAGACTATATTAAACATTTGAACACAGATTTAAGTAAACCTTTATGTAAACTATAAAAATCGAACACTTGAAGCACAGTGTATGGGCATATAACTTCGGTGGCATATCAAAGGTTACCATGACAACCACCTAATATTTGTAATTAGGTATTACTGTATCGTGACAATTAAAGCAGACATATTAATACAATCAACACTCATTATCCATGAATACAGAACACTGATAGTCGTAGTATAATTAGGATATACTCAGCATAGTAATGTAAAGAATGCATTAATTTGTTATAAACAGAATACTTACTCATTATAATTACATGTGTAAGAAATACTTGGTATAGCATCAAGATGTACACGGTAATGTTATGACTATACTCACACATTAAAATAATGTACAGCTAATTATAATGCACAAAGCTATTTGAGAAATCTTCCAGCAAAGTCTCTCTTCGTCTCAAATGAACACTGGTATCAACAACAGTTTTTGTAACGGATTGATCATTTACAGAAGGGTTTTCTTTGTCGGGTAGCAACAAATCACTAGAATTATGTTTAAACGTCTTCAGCACCAGTTTCGTTGCTTTGCTGCAGCCTCCATCTTTCAGCAAAATATACGTGTGATACACAAGTATTGCTATAAACACAATAAAAGCTGACAATGTTGCTAAAATAGTAGTTATGTTACTTTCCCCAATGTTAGAGAATGATGAATGGATTACTAGTAACACATAGAAGAACGATTCCAATATGTTTAAATGTAATTTTGTATATATGCCCCCAGCACTAGCTGTAATGCCTATTAAAATAGCTGTTATTGATATAATAGTAGCAAAAGCGACTTCACGAGTTGTAAAGGAAATAACTAAAATTAGAACGAGTCTTGCGAGTAGAAGAAATCCAGTCCAAAAGCGAAATTTGTCTTTGTATGGTCCATAGTAGGCATCAAAAAGAGGTTTCATGCTAACACAGCAACGACATATACGAAAATGTGAAATATGACCTCCAATGAAAGGATTAAGGAAGAGCGTTATTGTGTATGGAAAAGACAGGAAAAGCAACACCAGCAGTGAAAATATGAAGAGGATGACATGTTTAGGCGAAAAGTACTCAATGTTTGGATCCACTTTCCATCTTACGTTATAGTCGTCTGTGTCACAGTTAAATGTAACAAGACGAAAACCAAGTATGATAATACTGAATAACTTAGTGTATGATAAGAGGATGAGTGTTGCCAGCACTTGGACAAGGTTCTGCGGAGTGTATTTTGATAATTTACCAAATAGATGAAAGATTAGAATTATAAACCCAATGATTATCCATATATAGAATGGAAATACAAATTGTAGCCATGTTTTAGCATAACTGTCCATGCCTTTGTAAAAGCACGTCTCAAAACCTAGATCTAAGTTGAGCCATGAAATAAACTGACTAAGAAAAGGGATAGGACCATTTGGGAAGAATACATTTTCATTGATCTTGATAATGTTAGCATAGAATATTAGTCCATTGATCGTACCCACTGACACAGTGAGGTTTAAAGCCACGAGGAAGACTACCAAACCAATTCCAGCCAGAGCAAAGGGGATGAATAATGATATATATGAGTTATCACATTCTCCACACTTGTTGGAACCAAACATGAGACTGAGACCTTCAGCACACTGTCCACAGAGAAGACCTGACCTGTTCATAGCACATTGTGGATCAGTCTCAGAGAGTGTAAATGTAACTAAAGAACTGATGCAGTAATCAAAAGGGCAATTATTATCAATAATGACACAGTCGCTCGAGTTGCTGTACCCAATCCAAACATTACCTTGGCGCTGAATTTCTTGATTCGTAATGTTACAAGAAATATTTTGAATGTTTTGTGTAAGTTCAGGAGAGCAATTGCATACATCCATACTAGATAAAGAAAATCCAAGCGGACATGGAAGGATTGTTACAAATATCGTAATTGAGTTATTACCGAAGCTGTTTTCAATAGCACCATTTGCATGAGCAGTTTCGATTGATAGTACACTCGTAGTAACATTTGTATTGGTTTGACGTATGGTATGATTCACAATTGAACAATGAGAAGGAATAGGTAAGACTTGGCCACTGCTTTGAGTATTTCCTGTGTCCTCTATGACAATAAAACCATTTGTGATACCATTAATCTGTCCAACAGCAACAAGTGATATCTTCATGATGTCCCCAGGAAAGGCAGTTATGTTTTTTGTTTGATCGACATTACAATTGTAAGATTCACCAGAACATAAGCACACTTTTTCTGCATCTGAAGAAACAACTGAAAGATCTTTTTGCTCTGAGATGTTCAAAACTTGAAATATTGTCTCAGGTGATATAGTTTGAGGTGTATTACCACCTAAAATATTTTGACACTCTGTTATGACACCTCCATAAATTGCTGAGCCAGCAATATCTGCTGTATTGTTAACAAAATTGATCTGTGAGTTTGGTATATATTTGTTAGTTAGATTTTGAACTTGGATTTGACAAACATGTAAAAATGGTGACTCTGTGTTTATATATATACCAGCACCATATTGCATTGCTTTGTTTCCATGAAGACTTAAGTACGTATTGTTATTAATTATAATGTAAGAATCACCATATATAGCCACACCCCCTCCTTGGCTAGCTGAGTTGTTAGAAATAAGGTTTTCATATCCGTAAAAACTGGCAATAGAATTATAAATAAGAAGGCCAGTGCTATTGTTATCAGAAATAGTAATCGCAGTGATAGTAGCCAGTTGGACTCCGTACAAAAACATAGCACAAGATGTACCATTGTTAAGCAATATATTTCCTGTAACTGTAAGGTTTGAGAGAATGAATACCAAAGGATTATGAAATGGAAGAAGTACGACATTGGTAATATATAACCCACTACCAGCAAAACCAATATTATTGTTAAATTGGCATGAATCAATCAATATCTCTTGTGATATTGGTACGCCATCTACTGGTCGAGCTGATATCAAAAGCCCTGAGCCAAATATAGCTGTATTTCCATTAAACTGACTATGAACTACTTGAATTGGTTGTTTAAGTTTTTCAGGTATTGAATAATTACACATACAAGTGGGTGTGGCATCAGGAAAGCCAATACTTAGCACCATACCTGCCCCTGCTGTGACAGACAGATTTCCTCCATACCTTGTGATGAGTGATTTGATACTCAAACTGTAATATTTAACTGTTTTAGTAGCACTAAAACACACATTACCCCAATTTGTTCCGATGTTGTGATTAGCATAGATTGATACAAGCTTAACATTGAGCTGATAGTCACAGTTTTGTTTGCATATTATAGAGAGCCCAGAAGCCCATCGAAATCCTAAACCAAACATGAAATACGAATCAGTGATATCAAGCGAGTACTCTTTTAATTGACCATCTTTACCACATATTACCGGATTATCGTAGAATATAAAAGCATTCCCTTCGTCAGTGTTATTACTGAAATATGACCGTTTAATTTGCGTATCAAATGCATTGACCATCAGTAGACCAACACCCAAACTATTTTGAACAGAAGAATCGGTAATCGTGATGTTCTGTGATTCATAGAATGACAATGCTGTCTTCTTTACTACAATACTTGTATTCGATGCAACATTTGACAGGTATTGGTTAATTAGTTTTGTTTCTAATAGGGGTAACCCACAGCCAATAAATGTCTCGTCTATTATATTAATAAAGCTGGAATAGAGGAAAGCGAACCCCACATTTGCACCCTTACATTGTATCACGACTGTGGATACCATCACAGTCTCCTGACCTAAACCATGTAAGGTGAGGTTACTCACATTGTTAATCACAACTGAATCTTCCATAATATGTGTTCCCTCTAGAAAATAGAAGATGGTATTGTCCACAAAGTACTGATCACTTCGATTTGTGTAGAATGAGAGCTCTTGACACTTAGTATTAACTGGACAACTGGTACCATCTGGTGCCTGAACATAGTATTCACTAGCACTAACATACCCAATGAGGACTAGAACTACAGCAACATGGAACATATTGGTGAGTTTTAATATTGTATAACGATGATAAATTTAAATCATATGACCACATTGAAGTGTTAAACCAACTGTTGCAGGATATACAAGTCAATATTACACACAGTTATTTTAGGAAATGCTTAATAATAAATGTTCTCACACAGTACAATTACTATACGTATATATATATATATATATATATAGCTAAATAATTATACATTATATATAATATATTTATTATATACACACATAATTATAGTTGTAATAAAATTTCAAGAATTTGCAGCATACATCTTAATTAGTTAACTTGTTAAACGCTAACTGAACAATTCAACCCACTAGTACCACAATTACTAAATGGCTTGTGCATTGTTATGATTTGGAATGACATACAATGGATCCAGGAGAGTTTCTCTACGTCGTAACTCCACATGGATTGATGTACTCCTGACCAGGTCATCATGTTTAACCACAGAATCTTCCAATAACACTGATTGGCTACGTTTTTCAAAAAGACTTTTGGTTTTCTCAATCAGTGCACGTGTATGCTTCGAGCTTTTTACTGGTTTTGCTAATCGTAAGCAAATATGAAAACCTAATATGCCAATATAGGTGATAAGTGTTAGGGTGGTGCTGATTCCTGAAGCTATTTGCCCATCTTTATGTGCGGCAAATGCTGTCATAAATGCTAGATTGAATATGAACCAAACTTCAAGAATATTTAAGTACCATTTCTTGTAAACGCCACCAAAACAAGCTAATAACCCGAGAGTTAACGCAATTAGTGTCCCCATAGCTATTAATATATCATCATTGCTTCTAAAAGCAACCACTAATACTGTTATGAACCTAATGAGCAGAAGAAACCCAGTCCAGAAGGTGAAATAAGGTTTATATGGGGCGTTATATGCATCAATAAATAACCGAATACTCAGACGAAATCTTGAGCAGCCTACAGCTATGCATTTATCTCTTGTCAAACATCTGCTGATTAGATCGTTAAAAAGAAGTACAATTGTATATGGGAGTGCAACACCGAATAGGAAAATCCCAGCTACGATAACCAAAGTGGAATGGTCAGGACGATTATACGGTACGTTAGGATCTACATACCAAACATTGTACTCTTCAGAACCACAAACTATCGTAGTTCCTGTGAGAGCATTCACAACTGCCCGGAACACTTTGACATAAGATAGAAGCATGAGTGTGGCTAGAACAGGTACTGAACTGTTGCCTAGCAACTTAGCAATTTTAGTGGAGTACCTAGCTAAAAGTATTAATATGCCTACCAGTATCCATAAGTACACAGGGAATACGAAGTGTAACCAGGCTTTACCTATAGCTGTCATTCCATCATAGAAACAGCTCCGAATGCCAAAGTCTAGATTAATCCATGATATGAACTGACTCAGTAGGGGAATAGGACCATCAGGATAATACTGGTCTTCGTTAATTTTAACCATGTTGGCATAAAAGATTAACCCATTAATTGTACCAAGAGACACGGTGAAGTTCAAAGCAACTATAAATGCAACTAGAGCAATACCACTAAGAAAAAATACTATGATCAGTGAGATGTAAGCGTTCGAGCATTTTCCGCATTCATTTGAACCGATCATAAGGCTGAGCCCTTCGGCACACTGTCCACACATAATACCACTTCTATCAAGAGCACACTGTGGATCAGGTTCAGTTATATGAAATGTTACAGTGCCGGTAATGCAGTAATCGTAAGGGCAGTCTTCTCTCACTATTGTGCAATTACTATTGTTATCATAGCCCATCCAAACACCACCATCCCGTGACATTTCCTGAGTAGTAACATCACATTCTACACCTCGTACATTCTGCAAAACACCTTCACACTCACATTTGCCAATATCACTGTAAAAGGAAAATCCAGGGGGACATGGCTGAATAGAAATAAAAAGAAGTTTAGAATCTGGGTCTTCTGACGGGTTTACTACACTTTCTAGTGTTAAATAAATAGTACTGGATTCTTGAGAGCTGTTTGAAATTTGTACAGCGTAACTAACATTATTACATTGTGCTTCTAAAGTAGTGAGAGTAGTAACAGGTGCATTTGTGAAGTCCGTGATACGTAACACACCTGTTGTTCCTCCATTCCCCTGTCCAACAATAATTAGTGATGTATTAAATGATTCTCCGGGGGAAATAGACAAAAAATCACCACCTTTAAGACAATTTGGTACTTGGTCTTCACAAAAGCAAACTTTAAATGGTTCGGATGATATAACAGAGACACCACGTTGGTTAGTGTAATTGAATAGAAAACTAAAGAATCCTGATTCCAAACATTGAAAGACATTTCCTCCATACAAGGCATCCCCAGCTGAAACAGCCGTATTACCTTCAAAATAAAATTCTGCATATTGAAGATTTGACTGTCGTGTTTTCTGAAAGAAACATGACATGTCAATGCCAGTTGTTTGAACAACTTGACTCACATAAATACCTCCTCCTTTGTCAGAAGCACTATTATTAATGAAGTTTGTGAATGATGGAGTGTCAACTACTAGATAAGAAGACTCATACAAAGCTATTCCTCCCCCGTCAATGCCTGTATTGTTTGCAATCTGGTTATGCCCACTGATTGTTATCACAGTTGCTAGGCAAACTATTCCCGACAGCTTATTATTAATGACTGCTAAGTTTTCAGCTTTGATGTTTAAGTTCTGAAATACTGCTGCTGCATTAAGTGAGTCTCCGTATCGATTTGCTTTGTTATTCTCAAAAGCTACATTTTTCATGATCACATTCAAGTTAGGACTGTCAATAGCTTTTGATCCATACATATACAATCCTCCTCCAATATTACCAGTATTGTTCACAATGCGACAGTTTTCTATAGTAGTAGCTATATTTGTCAAGTCATCTACTATCCACCCAATAAGCAATCCACCATATGCATTTACAATGCTGTTTGAGAATTCACTGTTAGCAATAGTCAGTGTACTGTCATTGTGTGATTGCATGTTGTCTAGAAATGAAAACGCTCCTCCTGTGATGAGAATAACATCGGTAATAGCTGTAGGAATATCTACAAAAGCATTTCCAAATGTGCTAATAGTATTGTTAATTAATACATTATATGATGTTTCACTATGACCGGTGATCGAAAAATGAAAATTTGGTCCAACTATGCCTGCATTTCCAAATGACACAAGTCTATCCAAAATGATATTGATTTTGTATACAGTATCAAAGTTTTCCTTAAAAACAGTCAGCCCGCCTGAAACTCCAAATATAGATGAGAACCCAAATGAAAAATTACTGCCTGTAATCTCTACTGAAACTACAGTTTCACTTTCAATTGGAGGATCAAACAGATGAACAAATACATTACCCCCTCCACATAGCAACTCTTCCTTTAGACAAGTTGGTGTCAGTCTGTTGAATCCAAAGGAGCTGTTATGAATGTATATATCGAGGGTGTTACTCATTATAAGTCCCATTCCAGAACCATTCAAGACCGAGACTGATTCTAAAGTTACATTTGAAACTAAAGTGAATATCAGAGTCACATTAACGATTCCAAAATATGATTGATAAGCTTCACCACCACATCCTATGAACGCTATGTTTTTAAAGATGATATAGCTACTGTTCTCTACAGCAAACCCACTAGTAGACTGCCTGCACTGTATTTTAACGGTAGATTCTGTTAAAGTCTCATGGCTGCCTTGTTCAATCTCACCCAATCCTTCCAATGTCAAGTTGCTTATATCACCGATGATGATCAGCTCCTTGTCTTCTATATAATGTGTCCCTTCTAAAAAGTAAATAATTGTATTATCTGTGAAATAGATGTCCGGATCTGCAAGATAGAAAGAGAGATCTTTACATGTGCTATTGCCTGGACATGTAGCTCCATTAGGTGCTGAAACGTAATGCTCATCAGCAGATGTACAAGTCACAATCCATATAAAGAGGATTTGAGTATACAACAGTTTCATTCTGAATAGATAGAATTTATATTTAAATTTTCATAGTTTAATGGCAATTTGTGAACTTACCTTATTCTGAGTGTCCTTCTTGGGAGCAAGCTCTGCCCAGATCATAATTTGATCTAATTAATTATCACTATTTCTTATATAAACATGATAGTGCAATTACAAGCCAACACAACATATGAATAAACGCACATACAATTACATATAATGCATATGTCATGTCCTTGGGGTCAGTGATTATATACCTGATATATATATAGCTAGCACTCATGGCATGACATAACATATACATATATACAAACATACATACATTATATACATAGTACATACAAATCTACATAAATGTATACAACTGACTCTTTATATTATAAAGAATGTGTATAATTATACATATCTTTATTGTGTAGTAACTCACACAAAGGTTAATTTCTGTTCTGTATGCATTAAAAATTTATATTGCAATCGTTGTGACATTCCATACTATTGACATATGTATGGATTTTTAAACTTTATAATACTGAAAAACAGAATGAATTATCATTACATTAGTATGCATACATAGACTTAGTGGACAGATAACACAGATACATATATATATATATATAATTTGTCATTTCTATTTCACACACACACATAGAGTTAATTTTCTGCCGAGAACAATTGGAAGATTCCACTTCGTCCATCGTTTTCCCTATCATTTTGGTCTTCATCTAACAGTAGAGTTTCACGTCTCATCACAGACCCTTCATTCATAATTAGACTCGTTTCAAGTTCTGAGTTGACACTAGTGTGACGACCCACTTTTCGATGCTTTTGAAATTTCTGGAAAAGATAATTATATAGCACCATGTAAGAGGAGGTTTTCTTAAATTGCAAATAGATATGATATATCACGATTGCTATGAACGTGACAAATACAAGAGTTAAACTGATAATCGTAATATTTTGTGTCTTGTTTCCAAGAGTTGCTGTCGAGGCTGCTACAACAATGGTATTGAATAGAAACCAGGACTCAAGTAGATTAAGATAGCCTTGTTTGTAAACTCCGCGAAACCAAGTACTAAGAGTCAACAAGCCAGCAATTACAGATATTAGAATTGGTAGTATGTACTGAGGAGCTGCGAGGACCATTATGAGTATCAAAACCCTTACAAGGAGAAGGAGCCCAGTCCAAAATCGATAGTGATCTCCATATGGACTGTTGTAAGCATCAAAGAACGGTTTCAGTTTAATCCACCATCTACTGCAACAATAGCGAGAGATGTATCCACGAACCTGCGGACCCAACAGTAGCATTGTGGTATAAGGTACACACAACACCACGAGAAGGAACAAGGCAAAAGCAAAAAGAAAACCTTGTTTAGACTTAAGGAAATCAACATTTGGATCCACATACCAAACTAAATCAACACTTTCACTGTCACAATCAATAACAGTTAGCTCAATGATTGCCAAAGAATCTCCAATGATGCGAAATAACTTTGTGTAGGAGAGTAATAGTAGAGTAGCAAGAACTGGAACAACATTCTGTC
Source organism: Petrosia ficiformis (assembly GCA_947044365.1). Lineage (NCBI taxonomy): Eukaryota > Metazoa > Porifera > Demospongiae > Haplosclerida > Petrosiidae > Petrosia > Petrosia ficiformis. Next base: position 7,581,325 of record OX345641.1, on the reverse strand, counting down.
CAATTAAGTGTGACATTCGCACAGATTTCTCGCACAAGAAAATAATGAATAATATTATTATCCATATGTAAAATGGAAAAACAAATTGAAGCCAGATTTTAGCGAAATTATCCAATCCTTTGTAAAAACAGGTTTCGATACCAAAATCTAGATTGATCCAGTAAAGGAACTGGGATAATACAGGGACTTTACCATCTGGAAAAAATATGTCTTCACATAGTTTGACTATGTTAGCATAGAATATTAGTCCGTTGATAGTGCCTACTGACACAGTGAGGTTTATGGCAATGAGGAAGGCTACCAATACAATACCAGCCAGAGCAAACGGTATGACTAATGCTATGTACGAGTTATCACATTCTCCACACCTGTTTGAACCTAACATGAGACTGAGCCCTTCATCACACTCACCACATAATACACCGGACCTGTTCAGAGCGCATTGTGGATCAGGCATTTCAATAGTAAATTCGACATTTCCTTTCCTGCAGTAGTCATGGGGACATGATTGTGTCGCAATACATTGATTAGTTTCGGAAGTGTTTATCAAACCAATCCAAATATTTCCAGTACGATACAATTCACCGTTATTGTTGTTACAAGTTAGGCTGTCAATTAATTTACTACACGTACATGTTCCATCTCTTAATTCAAACCCATAAAGGCACTCATCAAATGTTAGTGCCACTGTCACTTGTTGTGTTGAACTTTCAGAATGTGTCACTGTAAGGTTTTCAGGTTCTAGTGACTCACTCCTGGCTGTGAAAACCCAACGTGTACAGTTAGCTGTTCCATCATACAAATCTATCTCACTGTTATTTAGCAGAGTACGTATACTTCCTGAAGTAAAAGTAAATAAACCATCACTGATAGTAGCAACTGTTGCAAACGATAGTTCTATTTGTTCACCTGGACGAACTGTGAAAGGAATGTAGGTCTCATTACAGTTTAAAATGTTATTGCTGTCACAAACACACACACCCACTGGGTCAGATGAAACAGAGAGGTTATCAAGTGGTGGGTTGAATACGTTACGAGAGATATCATTGCAGGTTTCAGAACTTAGACCGTAAATATCATCTCCAACAATTTTAGCACTATTGTTTATAAAATATAATCCAGAGCTTGAATTTGGTGAAATTAGTTCCAAGAAGCAATCTGACAAACTAAAAAGTGTTTCTGATCTACCAAGAAAAATCCCTCCACCAAAGTCTAATGCTCTGTTATGTGTAAATGTAACTCTGGAATTAGGACCTGACAATTGTAAGTGAGAGTTCTCATGAAGACCAATACCAGCTCCCTTGCGACCAGTATTATTAGTCAGAAAATTATCAGGCCCCTTGAAGATTAACATGGCATTGAATGTCAGTATTCCTGGAATCCGTCCATTGGATAGTGTAATATTTTCCATAGTAACAGTTGTCGAGTAGATTGCTAAAGAAGCAGTGTATGGTACATTTGGGGAAGTGCTTTGATCAATTACAGTATTTGTAATGGTGACACTAGCAGATGATAGTAGTTGTAGTATACCAATACCAGCATATCGTCCATTGCTATTAGTAATACTACAAAAGTCTATAACTACAGATTGACGACAGTTATTAACAGGCTCAGATAAGTACAGCAGTATTCCTCCAGCTGTTTCTCCTATTGTATTTTCAAAATGACTGTTAGTGATTGTTATCGGGCATTCCTGCTTCGATACAGTCAGATTAGAACACACACAATCCATTTTCAACTTGTCATTGATATGGACATTGATAGCAGTTTGAGTAGTTGCTGATGTATTGAAATTATTTATATAAAGGTCATACATTGTAGTACTTGTGTAAACATTGAAACCTATACTGCTTTTATAACCTCTAATGGAATTAAGAGTGGCCTCAACCATGACACTACGACCTTGCATCATATCAAAATTAATATCACTTGATTCTATATCTATATCGGAGATATTGACATGGTATCTGAATTCAGCATTCAAGCATCGATTAGATGTACATGTATACGTAATCAAAATTTCACTATTGTATAAGGAAGAAGATGATAGCGTAATACCGAAACCATTGATTGCCACTATGCCATGTTGTGTGCTGTTTATAACACTGATTTGATACAATGTTATATCTGTAACATTACCAAACAACAAAGCTGTATAATTGTGATTATTCAAGTAAGAAAGTTGAGATAGCTGTATACCACAATTGATAAAAGTCAAGTTACACATGCTTATATCACTGCTATTTATAAAAGATATACCATTCGTTTGATTGGAACAATGTATCTCAGCTGTAGACTGTTTTATATTCTCATCAGCTGTTTGCTGTATCTCAGCTATTCCTTGCATTTTAATTGTATTTATTCCATTGATAATCACTGGTTGGTCCAGACTGTGTTTTCCTTCTAGAAAATAGAAGAATGAATCACTGGTGAAGTATATATCAGCCTGTCTAGCATAGAAGGACAGATCATAACAGGTGGTGTTAAGAGGACAGCTAGCTCCTCCTGGTGCCTGGACATAGTACTTGGTAGAGATAGCACTTGGAACAAAACAGGCAAGAAGTGAAAAAAGAGTAACAGTTACTCTTTCCAGATACATTTTATCAGACGTGTGGGAAGGTGTTTATGAATACGATTATCTTTTGTTGTTAGGTGGGGTTGAATTTCCAAAATGCTGCTAGTTTTAATCATCTTTCCAATAACGGTTTTATCTGCTAATGTCTACCATGTCTCGCCACTCAATAGACTAGCTTCATGTCGTCTCAATGCAGAGTGTCATACTCTGAATTATTATGGAATGTACTCAGGCCAGTACTTCACTAATGATACAATATTTTATTTTGTACCTGGTGTACACGTAATGCCATCACAAACGATAAAAGTCAGTGGAGTAAGAAATCTAACATTAGAAGGACTTGGTGAATTAGAGGAAGGTTTTCATGAGACTGTGATGCAGTCTACATCAATAATAGCATGTGACGTTTACTCATTTGGTGGATTTGTAATTTCTGATAGTATGAATGTATCGGTGAGGAAACTTACCTTTCAAAACTGTTCATTTTCATGGGATTTAATGTATGTAAGTGTTGTGTTATTATCACTTGTGAATGTGACTGTTGACAGAGTTTCGATACAACAAAGAGCTGGTGTAGGTTTATACATGGAAAACTGTTTCTACTTTTCTATATCAAATTCTTCATTTGCTCCAAGTGAATCTTTTTCACATGACTGTAGCCTAGCTTGTCCCAGTAAGAATGTTGTAATTAACTATGTAGATTTTAATTCAATACTACTAACCTCGGTACTGCCCAATCCACAGGAGTATGCAATAATTTATGAATCACATATTATAAACTCAAATGTTTCTTTTGCCTATTCACCAGGCGCTGCTTCTGGCTTTGAAATGACACTGAATAACAACCGTGATTTGTATGGCATACAGTTAGTACTAGACTCATCAAAGTTTTATAGAACTCAGGGCTCGCTTTCAAGCAACCTAGCTATTTATATCAGAAATAATATTGCCACTTACATTTTCAAGATATCTGATTGCAGTAGTACGTATGCGTATTATACCAATATTCCAAGTCCATATTCCCTTCAACCTTATGGTAATGCATTAACATTTGTGGATGAGTCAACTCAACACATAGACAAGGCTATACTCTCGATATCAAATTCCAACTTCAGCTATAATAAAGGAATTTATTTTGGTGGAATATTTATAACTTTCACTGAGTACAATGAACTTATTTCTGTCAGTTTTGACTCCTGCAGCTTACAAATGAACAGTGGATTAATGGGAGCTGGTCTCTATTTCTCATTTCCGCAAACATCTTTGACATCATTTGCGTACCCTTCTCTGACACTTCACAATACACTTTTGGAGGGCAGTTATGTTTTTAGTTCAGCATCTTATAATGTGCACCTTGATGGGTTTTTTGGTTCACTTATAATATTTAACACTTTTGCTAAACTTGGGCGAGTTACTATACAGAGAAACGAGCTGTCAGGAATCATTGCTTCAAGTTCTAAGATACACTTTTTCCTAAATAATACTATTCAGTACAATTCTGGAGAACTTCAAGGTGGAGGAATAGCACTATATGAATCATCTGTTCTGAAATTAGACCACAATAGCATTTTATTTATCAAGAATAATCATGCAACGAAGTATGGAGGGGGTGTATATATCAATAGTAAAACTACCTTTGATAATCCTCTTCAAAAATTTTGCTTTTTCGAACTTGAGCATAGTCTAAATAATAAAGCACAAGTAATAATGAATGGAAATGAAGCATTGATTGGTGATGAAATTTATGGACCCAGTGATATGACTGGCGCTTGCTTGAATGACACTGTATTTGTGTACGATATAAATAGCAGTCAATCTGTTATTTCATCAGAGGCTATTAAAATATGTCTTTGCAACAAAACGGGCAAGACAATAAACTTAATCAATTCTAATTGTGATAAAATAATTATTTCAGGCATTCCTGGTGAGTTAAAAAATGTGTCACTAACAGCAATAGGAATACAAAATGGTGTAACAGAAGGAGATATCTCTGTTACTGACACACATACTATACAATATATGAAGATACAACCAGAGTGTACAGATCTTACTTACATGGTATATGCTTATAGTAGTGTCTATGAAGTGCATTTTCAACTTAATACTGCAACCACATCACTTGTTGCGTTTATAGTTACAGTTCATACTCTGCAGTGTCCTCCAGGTTTTGTAGTAGATGCAGAACTTGTCTGTGACTGTGATCCAGCACTCGTATCAAGCTATGGTGTTAAATGTGACATAAACTCACAATTGATAACTCGAGATGGTAATATATGGCTAAAATATGACACTGATACAAACTGCACAATTGCCCATCTTCACTGTCCATTTGATTATTGTGAGAATAAAGAGATTCAATTTGATATCTCTAAACCTGATCCACAATGTGCTCTCAACAGGTCTGGTATACTATGTGGTGAGTGTGCTGAAGGGCTTAGTCTCATGTTAGGCTCAAACAGGTGTGGGGAATGTAAGAATACTTTCTTATCGTTAATCACAATCTTTGCTTTTGCTGGTATTGCTCTGGTAATCTTTCTCATTACCTTAAATCTCACAGTGTCTGTTGGTACTATCAATGGACTAATATTCTATGCTAATGTTGTAAAGCTATATGAATCTGTTTTCTTCCCAAATGGACCAATTCCATTCTTTAGTCAGTTTATGTCATGGATTAATCTAGATCTTGGTATAGAAACCTGTTTTTATACTGGTCTTGATCCATTCCAGAAAACATTTCTACAATTTGCATTCCCTTTCTATCTCTGGTTTCTCATTGCTATTATAATTTATGTATGTCGGAAATCAAGTCTTGCCTCACGTTATATGGGAACCAGTGCAGTACCAGTACTGGCAACTGTCATACTTCTCTCGTACATGAAACTACTACGAACTATTGTTTTGTCATTACACCTAACTGAACTATCCATTATTGGCTGTGATAATGAAGGAGTGAAAATTGCATGGTATGTTGATGCCAATGTCTCATATGATTCAACAAAACACTTAGTCCTTGTGACAGCTTCAATCGTAATATTGGTGTTTCTATGGATACCATACATGCTCTTACTAATGATCAGTCCACTGATTGAAAAATACTTTTCACGTTATAAACTGTTTTCTAAATGGTTTAAGCTGAAGCCAGTATTTGATGCATACAATGGTCCTTATGAAGATCGCTATAGGTTCTGGACTTCCGTTCTTTTGCTATCTCGACTCGTACTTCTACTGGTTGTTTCATTCACAGATACACACATTACCCTGCCAGTGTTATCATCACTAGTTGCAATATTGTTGATGCTTAGTGTGAGTTTCCGAGGAGTCTATCAAAAACCGTACCTCAATTTTCTTGAATCTTGGTCATTTTTGAACTTGATCTTCATGGCTGGAATGGCCTCGCAAAGCAGTAAATATGCTGAGCTTGGTACAATTATTAGTGGATCACTAATTTTTATTACTTTTGCTCTCATTACTACCTGTCATTTCTACTCAAAGTTTATCAAGAACAAACCATGGGTGAAACAAATAAGAAAAAGAATTTCTCCGCTCACAAAGCTGCATGTTGCTTCAGCTGAGATTGAATATAGAGATAGTGAAATGGGCAGTGAATTTGAAGAGCTTATTGACTCGGAAGATATTTCAGTATCTGCTCAAACAAGTACCGTTTTACATTTAAGAAAGAGAGAACCGTTGATTTTTGATGACACTACAGATGAGGAACTGTACATTACAAATACAATGAACTAAGGCTATAGATAACTACATATCTCTGTTGTATAATCATTTTAGTTTTGATCCCTAGCTACCTTTAAATCCTTCATACACTGCATGGCTAACATTTACAATAACTTTTAAATCATTACTAGTGTGTTATATACTTTTGTTATAGTTTGCAAAGTTTATTGGCTGAATTTCTACAGCGGTAAACAACCTTTTAACAACATCATTGTGTGTTTAAGTCCATAGACAGTCAAAACTGCTAAAACCACTCCTCCAAAACCAGTCTCCTTATATGGCAATGCAGAAATGTATCAGAAAATAACTGTTACTCTTTTTTCTCTTCTTGCCTGTTTTGTTCCAAGTGCTATCTCTACCAAGTACTATGTCCAGGCACCAGGAGGAGCTAGCTGTCCTCTTAACACCACCTGTTATGATCTGTCCTTCTATGCTAGACAGGCTGATATATACTTCACCAGTGATTCATTCTTCTATTTTCTAGAAGGAAAACACAGTCTGGACCAACCAGTGATTATCAATGGAATAAATACAATTAAAATGCAAGGAATAGCTGAGATACAGCAAACAGCTGATGAGAATATAAAACAGTCTACAGCTGAGATACATTGTTCCAATCAAATGAATGGTATATCTTTTATAAATAGCAGTGATATAAGCATGTGTAACATGACTTTTATCAATTGTGGTATACAGCTATCTCAACTTTCTTACTTGAATAATCACAATTATACAGCTTTGTTTTTTGGTAATGTTACAGATATAACATTGTATCAAATCAGTGTTATAAACAGCACACAACATGGCATAGTGGCAATCAATGGTTTCGGTATTACGCTATCATCTTCTTCCTTATACAACAGTGAAATTTTGATTACGTATACATGTACATCTAATCGATGCTTGAATGCTGAATTCAGATACCACGTCAATATCTCCGATATAGATATAGAATCAAGTGATATTAATTTTGATATGATGCAAGGTCGTAGTGTCATGGTTGAGGCCACTCTTAATTCCATTAGAGGTTATAAAAGCAGTATAGGTTTCAATGTTTACACAAGTACTACAATGTATGACCTTTATATAAATAATTTCAATACATCAGCAACTACTCAAACTGCTATCAATGTCCATATCAATGACAAGTTGAAAATGGATTGTGTGTGTTCTAATCTGACAGTGTCAAAACAGGAATGCCCGATAACAATCACTAACAGTCATTTTGAAAATACAATAGGAGAAACAGCTGGAGGAATACTGCTGTACTTATCTGAGCCTGTTAATAACTGTCGTCAATCTGTAGTTATAGACTCCTGTAGTATAACTAATAGCAATGGACGATATGCTGGTATTGGTATACTACAACTACTATCATCTGCTAGTGTCACCATTACAAATACTGTAATTGATCAAAGCACTTCCCCAAATGTACCATACACTGCTTCTTTAGCAATCTACTCGACAACTGTTACTATGGAAAATATTACACTATCCAATGGACAGATTCCAGGAATACTGACATTCAATGCCTTGTTAATCTTCAAGGGGCCTGATAACTTTCTGACTAATAATACTGGTTACAAGGGAGCTGGTATGGGTCTTCATGAGAACTCTCACTTACAATTGTCAGGGCCAAATTCCAGAGTTACATTTACACATAACAGAGCAGACTTTGGTGGAGGGATTTTTCTTGGTAGATCAGAAACACTTTTTAGTTTGTCAGATTGCTTCTTGGAACTAATTTCAACGAATTCAAGCTCTGGATTATATTTTATAAACAATAGTGCTAAAATTGTTGGAGCTGATATATACGGTCTAAGTTCTGAAACATGCAATGATATCTCTCGTAGCGTATTCAACCCACCACTTCATAACCTCTCTGTTTCATCTGACCCAGTGGGTGTGTGTGTTTGTGACAGCAATAACATTTTAAACTGTAATGAGACCTACATTCCTTTCACAGTTCGTCCAGGTGAACAAATAGAACTATCGTTTGCAACAGTTGCTACTATCAGTGATGGTTTATTTACTTTTACTTCTGGAAGTATACGTACTCTGCTTAATAACAGTGAGATAGATTTGTATGATGGAACAGCTAACTGTACACGTTGGGTTTTCACAGCCAGGAGTGAGTCACTAGAACCTGAAAACCTTACAGTGACACATTCTGAAAGTTCAACACAACAAGTGACAGTGGCACTAACATTTGATGAGTGCCTTTATGGGTTTGAATTAAGAGATGGAACATGTACGTGTAGTAAATTAATTGACAGCCTAACTTGTAACAACAATAACGGTGAATTGTATCGTACTGGAAATATTTGGATTGGTTTGATAAACTCTATTCAATGTATTGCGACCCAATCATGTCCTAATGACTACTGCAGGAGAGGAAATGTTGAATTTACTATTGAAATGCCTGATCCACAATGCGCTCTGAACAGGTCTGGTGTATTATGTGGTGAGTGTGATGAAGGGCTCAGTCTCATGTTAGGTTCAAACAGGTGTGGAGAATGTGATAACTCGTACATAGCGTTAGTCATACTGTTTGGTCTGGCTGGTATTGCATTGGTAGTCTTCCTTTTAGTCTTAAATCTCACTGTGACAGTGGGTACAATCAATGGTCTTATATTTTATGCTAATGTTCTAAAGATCTGCGAACCATTATTTTTTCCAGATGGTACAGTCCCTGTATTATCCCAGTTCCTTTACTGGATCAATCTAGATTTTGGTATAGAAACCTGTTTTTATAAAGGATTGGATGCTTTCGCTAAAATCTGGCTCCAGTTTGTATTTCCTTTTTACATATGGATAATAATATCAATTATTATTTTCTTGTGCGAGAGATCAATGCGAGTGTCACACTTAATTGGACAGAATGTTGTTCCAGTACTTGCTACTCTACTGTTACTCTCCTACACAAAGTTGTTTCGCATCATTGGAGATTCTTTATACTCCATTAAACTAGATACTATAAATTGTAGCACAAGCATTACAGTTTGGAGTAGTGATCCCAACCTCACGTTTATGACATCTAAACAAGGTTCTCTTTTTGCCTTTGCTATTATTCTTCTCGTGGTGTTGTGTGTACCTTATACCACAATTCTACTGCTGGGTCCTCAAGTTCGTGGATACATCTCTTGCTATTGCTGCAGTAGATGGTGGATAATACTGAAACCTTTCTTTGATGCTTACAACAGTCCATATGGTGATCACTATCGATTTTGGACTGGACTCCTCCTGCTTGTAAGGGTTTTTATTATAATAATGACACTTGTAGCTCAACCATACGTACTACCAATTCTAACCTCTGTTATAGCTACCTTGTTGGCCCTTAGTACTTGCTTCAGAGGAGTCTACAAAAAAGGCTACTTGAATATTCTTGAGTCCTGGTTTCTCTTGAATATCATTTTTATTGCAGCCTCGGCAGAAAACCATGAAAAAAAAACACAAAATATCGCAATTGTCAGTTTGTCGCTGGCCTTTGTTATTTTCATAGCGATCATGTTATTTCATATCTACTTAAAAGTTAACAAAACAACAACGTATATGAAGTGCTATAATTATGTCTACATGAAGTTTCAAAAGCTTAGAGGAATGAATACTGGCGCTATCCAATCAGAGATTCACTCAAGTCTAATAGATGAAATAGGTACAATGAGACGTGGTGATACGTTAGACGAAGACCGAATTGAGCGAAGAGTTAGTGGTACCTTCCAGTTATTCGAAGAGGAAAACTAACGTTTTGTGTGTGTGTGTGTGTGTGAAGTAATTACATATAACTATATAGATACATAATTACTGTATAACATATGTAACTGCTATTGCTGTATTTCGAAGATTTTAATTCCATTTTTTTACAACAACGCGAGAGAAATATAATTAATAGTACATTACTATGAGATTTCCATGAAGGGAAGTGTTGATTGAGTGATGATTACACAGCAGTGATAAACAGGTGATCACATAATTTATGCAACTCAAGACAAATTCCTCTAAACTTATTGTTTGACCTATGTTTATAAATAGTTTGATATATATATATATATATAATATATTATATATATCTATCAAAGATCAAATATGGGAGTTACTCCAACAGTGAGTTACTGATTCTTAAAAATAACTTGATTCTGTGATATATGTATATATAAAGTTGATATTAGTATTATGTATAATTATTATATGTGTACATATATGATGTCTATTGCATGTACATATGTATGTATGTTATGTATGTATATATATTTATGTATGTATGTATTTAAGTTTGTTGAATGTATGTATATATGCATGTATGCATGTATGTATTTAAATATGTATGTGTGTATGTATGTGTGTATATATGTATGTATTTATGTATGTATGCATGTATGTATGTATATATGTATGTATGTATGTATATGTTTATGTATGTATGTATGTATGTATGTATATATGTATGTATGTATGTATGTATGTATGTAGTCATGTATATTCTGAATCAGATATGCACTAATAAAAATTAGTTATTCTTTCACAACAATAGGATAACAATGATAGTGAAATTTTAACAAAGGTACTCAACGTAGCAATCGTGCTCATTTCAATACTGATATTCATACTACTCCTTATAATCATATTTTCCATTTTCTTGTGCTTATGGAAAGCTTTTTGTAATTCTAGAAGACAGACGACTTCACAGAAAGAATCATTTGGATTTTATACTGAACTAGAGAGTGATAATGGAAGGCAACATCTAATCGGGAGTATGCATCAGGGCTCTATTTCCATCCATCAGATTGATGTTAGAGGAACTCCAGCGAATTATGGCTCTCAAAAATATTTTAACTCTGTAAATACTCCAAACGTACATCCATTCTTAATAGGATCAAGATCATGAGACCTTAATGAATTTAAGTGTTGCTTTGTGTGTGTACATATGTACACATGTATGTATGTATATATATGTATGTATGTTTAATTTGTATGTATGTATGTATATTACACGAATATATGACTGTGTGTATATAAAAAACAAATATGAATATTCAAAATTTACTTTGTAGGAACGTTATCATTTTAATGCATTATATACTATTTTCAGTATCAATACTTGAAACATCGAACAGATAATGATAACCATGCTTCAATGAATACATACACACAGTAACACTAGTGTCTGATCTTTTTTATACGCCACTAGCAGGATGAATGGAGATCACATACTGAATTGCTTGCTTTTGATAATATGTATAATTATGTAGGAGTGTACAAGTGTGAGTCAACACTATACCATATATGGTAACAGTAATCACAACTGCGATAGATTGACAGTTTTGTATAAGCAATATACTATCCACATATTGACAAGTATTGGATGAGAAATACATGTACACAAATGACATTATATTCACAAGTATTGTGTGAAAGTACACATAATATTATACATACATCAGTTTATTTAACAGTTCAGCTCTAGACTACATAGTTGTACTTAGGTGATTGCACATCCTGTTTGGTATTGGAGTTACAGCTACAAGATCTTGAATTATATAATCAGAGGTCAACATGGTAGGTGAATAATAAATAATACACTTATATAGATCTAGCTATATATAATGATATATAATATATTATATAATGTAACTGGTTGTTGTAGCTAGTTGTATTGAATGGTGAATAGAAAGTGGTAATATAGTGAATATCAAAGCCACATTACAGGATGAGCTTATACCGTCAAAAACTCGAAGAGTGGTTATGATGCAGGTCAGAACCATGGGATTTAGATCCCATAATAACCATGTGATATACGTAACCATATTATGTTATGATATCACAACTATATAATCAGAGAATAGAAAATAGGACAGGGCCTCCCACCAACAACACAAGTTATATAAACAGGTTTTTGAAACATGATTAATTAAAAATTTGAGACTTTGATGAAAGAATTAATATACATGATCTAGCTATACATTTGTTTCTCTGTACAAATACAGGTACTATCTACAATAGTGCTTGGACTGTTGATTACATTTGTGATACTGGGAGCTTTACTTATTTTATCAATCCTTACAATTATTATTGTATTTTTGATCGTATATTGCAAACGAAAATGTAGAAGAGTTGATGAGTTTACTTTGTCTTCTCAATATGAGAGATATGTAGGTGATGATCCTCCTTCCTATTTCACTACTGAACGTCAACAAAGTAGAAGAGGAGGAGGAGGACGAGGAGGAGGCGTATATGTAACCTAAAATCACAACTTGATTCCTTTTTTAATTCCAAGAGTAATTTTTTTAATGTGTATATTAATTATTATTTGTTGTTATAAGTAATATTTAAAAACCATCTAAGAGGTGGAGCTTATGGGATTATACCTAACCAGCTACACACGTAGCTTCTCAATTTAATATCACTAGACTTGCTCCAGCTATATATACGTTGTAATTGGAGATAAATGCTATAATGTATTATGTATATCCATCCATGACTTCCTTTTAAAATTAATTTATTATTGTTAATTAACCTAAATACAATAACTATTATATAATCTCTTTTTTCAGCATGGATGTGCAAATACCACCAGTGTATATTCTAGCTGGTTCTGCATTGTTGGTATGCTTTATTCTTGTAATTATATGTTTGTTTTTAATTTGTTGTTGTTGTGTGTATTATCGGGGCATTAGAAGGGGAAGAGAAAGAGGACGGAGAGTAGAACAAAGAAATAGTGATAGAAGAGTAAATAGAACTCGAAATGAGTATCAAAGAATTCGTCGTGGGGAATTAGAAGCACAAAGGGAGGCAAGTAGAGTGAATCATGGTTCAAATCGTTATCCTGATTTGACTCTTGTTGTTCCTGTTAGACGTAATGTAGCAACTACACAAAGAGTTGTTGAGATGAGTGTGGAAAGACTCATTCCAGAATCCAGGAATCCTGAGACTCAAGATGGATCCAGGAATATTGACATGCAGTATGGACCCAGGAATACAGATGAATCGATTCAATCGAGAGCTCAAGATGGAGAAATGGATACAGAGAGAACACCGTTGCTACAAGAACAAAATGTCCCTTCTTGAGATACATGTACTTAACTACTGTTCAAGATTATTGGTGTAATCATTTTACTTATGTATAATATTAACTATGCAGGCAAAAATTCATTTTTAATAAGAGCAAAGGAAATTATTTGCCCGTCTCCCAGTGGCTTGAGAGTCTCCTTGTTAACTTTACGAAGCAATTAATCCTTTTGATTTTCAATCACACTAATTATATCGAATGATCATTTTCTTGTGTATGAAGTTGGTGTAGTTTAGCTATATATATGTATAACATAGCTTTACTTTGTACACACACACACACACAGATCACTAACAAACATAATTGCAATTATGTCAAGTTCTAAAAACATCTGGCTATTTAGAGATTATCAACAAATTCTTTAAAAATTATTTTTGGGGGGCTAGCATTAGCAGTCTACCAGCCACTTCTACCAAATAAATGAATCATAAACACAAGCTAATTAATTAATTAACTGTGTGTGGAAATGAAAACAAAACCCTCTTGATAAAGCTTTTTAGGAACACATGTGGGTAACAAAAGTTACAAAATTGTCTGAACTAATTAATTAATTAACCCCTTAAATCCTGAAAATGAAACAATAATTGATTGACGGAGGAAATGTTCAAAGCATTATATTTCTAGCGACCCGGTAGCTAAGAATTTTCAAATTGAAAACAGAGTACTAAGATTTTAGTTGTTTTTCAGGTTTTTTGAAAGGTTCACTCTTATCAAAATTCCCAAAATTGTCTCAATTTTAACTTGACAGTGTGCAAAATTAATCATGCATGGTAATAAAAGCAGTCACATGACAGTCACATGATAGTCACATGATAATGATTAAACATACATGAGTCAGCTAAATATATGAAAACAAGTACATGACATTCTAAAGTAAAGACTAAGATATACTATTACATAATGAGTACAATGATATAATAATGACATAATACTTATATACGTATATGATTACACACTGATTAAATCTTATTTTAAAGACGTCTTAAAGAGTTCACATCTTTACATCAGGCTCAAACTGGCTTGTAATTGTGTTTGTTGGGTATGATTCCAGCGGAGTATAAGCCACAGAATGTATTCTTGTTCTGCGATGCTCTTGTGCGCGTGCCGATATGATGCATGCACAGAGAGCAATACTGATAAGCACTGTTATTATCTGTGTAAAGAGAAATATTACTATGAAATATAATATATTGTGTTAGATAATTACATATTACTAAAGAATTCAAGAGGTTGTGCTATTTCTCATATTGCTGCATAACTATTCTCATGTACAAAATTACCACAAAATAATTTTATAATGAGATTCATAGCCATCTCAAAGTAGGTTGATATTTTAAATCTAAGCTTGTAAAAACGTATCACTGGATGTTTGGTATCCCAGTTTTTAATTAGCTATTACTATTACTATTACCAAGGGTGATATCGCTTCTAAATTACCAAGTTGATATCACAAATATATACCAACGAAACTTGTTCTATCTGATATAATATGATACATATTTGAAGAATAGCACTGACAAATAATACAACACGAGGTAATAGTAACAATAATAGTAATATACAATCTGTTGGTCATTCCAAACTAAAGTGATGAACATTTTTCTGAGGTAATGGTGAACATGAATGACCTTTAGTTCATATTCAATTATCTGTTGATTACATATATACACAAGAATGTTATTAATTTTATTACATATGTTGTTAGTACAAATTCAAGGAATTTAACCTTTGCTCTTTAAAGATAATTTACCTCAACAGGATATTGCATCAAAACCCACAAACGAGGGTTTAAATAACCATGAATTTTTACAATTATGTAATTGTGAATGTAGGTTGTTGTGTATCCTGCCTGAACAACCAACTAATTGTTAAATCCTTGCAACTGTACTAACCAATACATTGGTTATTTTAACAATTCCATTTTTGCAGTGTAGAGAGATGTTTTAGTGTTGGAGGGAAATAATTTTGGCTAGAAAGGTAGACAAACTAAATCTTTGAAGGTATTAGTAATAGTATACTGATTTTTAAGTATATTACATTGACATAGGAGGTATTAGTAATAGTAATGGTAATATGGTGATTTTTAAGGTAATAGTAATATACTATATTACATTGACATAGGAGGTATTAGTAATAGTAATAGTAATATTATTACATTACATTATAATTGACCCCATGTCTGAAGTGTAGCCAGCTCTATTTGTGAGTCATAAAAAGTAAAATTAGAATTGTGATTATTATCAAGTACATGACCGCATCATACAAGCACATGTAGAATGTACACATGTATACAGAGGTTATGTGTAAGCCAAATAAAGGGTAGATGATGGATATGAAATGGTCATTACCTGTACAAGGACAATTCCCATTGCTGTCCCTCCGAACAGGACAGAATTTAATGCAATGACATCATACAAGGACTCGTTACAACCCTGAATAATGATAAGAGGATGGATTAATGAGAATATGGATAGATAAATTATATGAGTTGTGAACGTGGACATCTTGATACTAACTATCACAATACATATTGTACATGTGAATGTTCATTCTGGAAGCAAAATAAATACATACAATTACATAAAATGGCTGAAGAATGAGGTAAGCATTCAAACACAACATCTAAAGATCCCACTTTATTCTCATTTGAATAGATATGTGCTATCTAAAACCTTTTTTAGTAAGACATTTTGACTTTCAGTTAGCTAATCTATAACTAAATTACTGGCCTACTGTAATAACTATACATAAAGTCTGTTCACATTCATGATGACCTCAAAATAGAAGTACAGTTATATAATATAAAACGATAGAGACTTCAAAGAGATTTCAGACCTTGGTCCATATTCCAGTATCAGTCAATATTCCAGAAACTGTAGGAAAACAAGAGCTATCATCATGATCATTAACATCACATCCACACGAATCTGGATATCCGTAAAGAAGAACATAACGGTTGTTTTCAGTGACCCAATCTAGGGGTCCATTTAGACCACAGCATTCAAACTGCATGGTGACAAAATAAGTGATATACAAATATTTATCTATATAATATCATACATCCATATTTCATTATTGACTCATCTAGCCATCCAAAATTAATATATCCATTTATCAAGTGATCCACTCATCAAGTGATCCATTCAATCACATACAATACTATTATATTTCTTACAGTTTCTTGTACAGCATCAACAACATCGTTAACAGTCTCATCATAATCATCATGATCAGGATCTTGATATTCAGAAATGTACTCCTTAAACTGCTTTTCAGCTTGTCGTTGCTACGAATAGATTTGTCAATGTACAATATATAGTATATGTGAATAAAATGTCACCATACAGTACAGTAATTACTCAGTAGTTTTATTATCACACTACAGTAGTTCAATAGTAATTTTAACAGTAATTGCTGTACATGTCAATTGAACACCACAGTAGTGAGACAGTAATTACTATATTATACTGACAGTAGAACTAAGATAATTACTGTTACTGTATTGTGACCTTATATTGATACATACTGTATGTAAAGAAGACATATGGAGAAAGCATGGTAATGGCATCAAGGTATAATAACAATATTTACTTACGAGCTTTTCTTTGCTGTAAAAACTGAGAGCAGCTGCAACCACATGTACCCCAATCAAAGTCACCATGAAGAATATATACTGTATACATAAAAATAATAATAATAATAATTAGAAATACAACTAATTAATTGATTCAGGTTTCCAGGGAAATGTTTTCATCCAGGAAATTCGAGCTTCCTCATCAAAGACTAAGATCACTTTGATACTGATTGAACCCTAACCCTGCCCACACATAATGATATTCATGAGATGTTGATGGCATTAATAAACTTCCTGGCTCAACAACTATTAATGGCCAGAAAGCTTAAATATCAATTTTCTACTTGGACAAATTTACGAGTGATGTCCAAGATTGCCATCAAAGACTAAGATCACTTTGATACTGATTGAACCCTAACCACAAGGGAACCCTAACCCTACCCTAAATGAACCACATAATGATATTCATGAGTTTTTGATGGCAATGTTGGACATAGATATGTAGTACAATACCATGAGCTCTCATTATCTTGTGTGCTTACATGAAACATGAAACATCTTCCTGGATGCCAAATTATGATGACATTAAGGTTTGTTTAAATTGGCACTCAACCAAATTATCGTTTGAGCAGCAACTAATTACTCATCTATGTGTCATGAACACAATGAGGTATATGGTTACATTTGGAATGGTAACATACAAGTAGGAAAGGTGAGTATGGGAAGATAATGTGATAAACACAAGAAAGTCATTCTTTACTAAGTATTTGTAAGTATACAACAAACTGCTAATTTGTTTGTGTTTGTGTGTATGTCCACTTACAGCAATTAGTAATGGATACAGTTCACCAGCAGCTGCAACAATGCCGAGTATAGCAATAACTATTGTAAAGACTCCACCCACAATCAGTGCCACTGATCCACCCACAGTGTAACTTCCTGTTACAAATTCCGTTTCGTCATGATGTATTAGAAAGAACACTCCAAATCCACTTAGACTAAGACCCAAAATCTATGAAGAATGAATACACATGTAGATATATGATATTAGGAGATTATGAATCATGAATCACGGTCAATTACCCCATCAAATTTTACTAAAACGTTTTAAAATATAGTACAAGTCCATAATGCACTCAATGATGTTTTAACTATTATCTAAAGCACCTATAAAGTACAGTGCACTATAGGACACAGTACAGTATAGTATAGTACAGTACACAGTATAGTACAGTATAGTACAGTTTAGTACAGTATAGTATAGTACAGTATAGTTCGGTATAGTACAGTATAAAACAGTATAGTACAGTATAGTACATTATAGTATAGTACAGTATAGTACAGTATAGTACAGTACAGTATAGTATAGTATAGTATAGTACAGTACAGTAAGTATAGTATAGTACAGTATAGTACAGTATAGTATAGTATAGTACAGTATAGTACAGTATAGTATAGTACAGTACAGTATAGTATAGTACAGTATAGTACAGTACAGACTGTACAGTATAATACACTATAGTGTAATATAGTACAGTGTAGTACACATACATGTACATATACATATAGTTCCATTTGACTGTACACACAGTATGTTTGTTTATCGACTTTACACTTAGCAAATTTTATCACATGATCAAAATATAACAAGGATATATGTACAATTGTACATTGTACACAAGCTATTTAAGGAATTGACACTCCATCAACAGGAGTGGGAGTTTCCACCCTCAGGAATTATTGAAAGACTAAACCTTTCTTTGAGCTAGATGCCCCCCTCCCCATCATTTATGGTACAGCGTTTGTTTTTCTCCTCGTTTATTTCTTCACTAATTTATACAAAGTTTCAATTTAGTATCCAGATTATATTATAGTAAAGTCAAAGGTTTATTCAGCCTAGACTTGCTTGTAAGCTAGTCCCTCTGCTTGGCAGAAAGGGTCTGGTCAACTGTAAGTCATGCAGGTGCATAATATACTAATTTACACTGGACTATCAAATCACTATGAAACTAAAAAGATGGCCTACAAAACTAGACTCATATGGGTAATAAAACAAAAGTCGTTACTATAAGTCACATGATAGTCATACTGGGACTGGCTAGAGACAAGTCCAGCAATTTAAATTTCATTCATCCAGTTTATTGTGAAGGAAAAGAAGCTATTGTCTAGGGATGTGCGATACCACTAAATAATAGTATTGCATATTGCTGCCAAAAATATCACGATACGATACAGTATCACGATATTTGAAATAATATTGAAACACTTATAAAATGTAAATAAATGTCCTATCTGGATGTATTTGTCAAGAAATGGTAAAAGAAATCAATGAAAGTTATGCACACTAGCTATTTATAATTACTTTTAGGTATCAAATCACACAAATTAGAAAAACCATGTTTACTAAACTGTCCATTCCAGTGTTTCGATACACCCAAAAGCTAATATTGTATCACGATATTAAATGAAAACATCGATATTTCGATATATCGATACGTATTGCACATCACTACTATTGCCACACAGTCTGACTCAGACTTCACACCACAAATCATGTCAATTAATTATGACTATTATACATTATTATAATTATAATATTCGTACCATATAGACGATGTTGATAATGACCAGCACGACTTTAGCAAATACTCCACCACAATCTAGTGCCATCTTGATAGCGATAGATACAGAGAGTCAGAGATACTGTTTAACACAAACTGCTGTGTAATACTATTTATGGGAAAGAACTTCCTGTTTAATGATTTAATAATAATTATTAAGGTTAATTAACCAATAATACTAATAGATATTTATATTCACTAGTAAAAGTAATAGAGGAGTAAAACTAGTAATAGTAACATAATATAGATAATAGACCAATAATAATTACTAATTAAAATCTTTCCTCCACCCATAGTTAACGTATAACTGATAATAATAATAATCTTTTGTATTTGTCCTTTTAATATACGTACTTGAGACACATGCACACAAGTTACACATATACTGGTTTATTGGATTCTAACAATCATGGTAAAAATGTCTACTTGCTATATAGCCAACTATGGGGTGTTAGCGAGATTACGTAATCATTACATCGTTAATTTATTCTACACGTTGGGAGGGTTGGGTGTTTTATATTTATAGAAGCAAACGTGTTCTATTTATAGTAGCGAATGGTTACATCAAGAAATACCCTAGCTATGATGAAAACAAACTGTTACAACAATCATAATTAAAGAAAAACAAATAATGAATCTAATTATATAAGTAAGGTTTTAAATTGCAGTCTCTGAATTAATGACATAACTATTAGCATTACTGGTGCTTTCATCAGTCAAATAATTAGTATCAGTCACATGATTTTCATTATCGGTCACATGATTTTCATTATCAGTCACATGATTTTCATTATCAGTCACATGATTATCATTACTTGAGCATGCGTCAGAATATGTTGGAGGGGGAGGTAATGGGACGTAAGTCCATTCATTATGTGTTAATGAGAAACTGTTTCTTGATTGTCGTGTGGATATATCTTCTAATAATCTCGGCTGTTTCTTGTTTCTTTTGTATTGTGAGTAACACATTACTATCAGCACAATAGTAAAAATTATAATATTCAGTGCAAGTATTGATACTAATGATAGAATTATCACTAAATGGATGATACCTAGAGGAAGATAAAAGTATTATTAATCTGTGTACACTTTTAAAATAGGTACATATTAAAAAATTATCAATAATGCACAATTTTACTTAAAATACAATTTATATACTATAATTATTATTAAGAGGTTCTAGTAATTTAAAACCAGCAAACGAAAGAAAACAAGAAACAACATCAATCGTATACATTGACATATTCATTACTCCTGTTTCTTCGATTAATAGTTTCAATTCAATTCTTATTTCACTGGTACCCAAAGTTTGATTCATACATATGTATCAGGCAAGACACCCACTTATTCTCATGTGTTACAGATATCGCAGCACTTTTGTTGTAATGCACTTCAAGAGATGCCTAACTACTACATATAATATGTGTATTATTATAATATTCTTACATTCTTCAGTTATTTTACATTCAACACTTGCTAATGATGTTCTACATCCTTCGGGATATGGCCCATTGTGAGAACATTCTAATAGATTAGCTTCATCTCCATTGCATTGAAAACCATCGAACCTTGCATGTGAAAGTAGTGGTGAACTATAGCTACATATAGAGAAAGATGAATGAATACAAAGATATATGCATGTATAAATTATATATAATGAAGTGTCTGTAGACCAGGTACCAGTTCATCAGTTTTATTATCTATAAAATGTTTCTCGATCATAGGTATTGTCACATGAAGGTTTGTTTATGACCTCCAGATAAATCAGTATAATTATTTATTGTATACCAGCATTCAAATGTACATGTGACTGTAATTATCATTAAAATTAATGGTTTACAAATCACGAATATCACAGATATTCGATCTATAGTAATCATAGTGGTTTACATGAAGTCTGGGTATTTGCTGAGCTGAGATTTGGAGAGATTTGAACTGGCACAACTGAGCGAGACTAAATGGGAACTAGTTCTGTATAATACATAACCTATTATAAATATATCGTACCTTGTTTTACTTTTCTCTCCACTGTCGTATCCAAGATATTTACATACCACATTGGCATCGTGGTCTCCCCATTCATTAGAGCAGACTGTAGACCACTTATAAGTCATATCATAGACTTCAACTATTCCTTTTGTGTCGTCACCAGATCCAACTATTCTCATGTCACCATGGTTTGGATCTAAGGAGAAATCATGAATTTGATATTAAGAGTGAGGATAGTTACAGTGAGGGTGGTTGTTGTTGATGGCTAAGCCTCCCTCAAGTATCAAAGAGGGACAGACCTTTACATTTAATATTTCATAAACTTATATGTGTATTGACTCACATTGTTGTGCTTTCATTATCAATAATAACAATGAGGTTGATATTTAGTTATAAACCATAGCTATAATTATGTAATTATAATATTCCCTGGTTATGGCTATAGTACAGTTAATGAAAGCAATATTACCCCATTAATTTATAACAAGGATGACTGACATATGGCAACTAGCACATACATGCATTGAATTATAATACTTAATGATAATAAGAATGATCTTGTCTGTATTTGAAACCGAAATGTTTTCAAGGAATATAATAATAACGCTTTTAATATTCACTTAATTGCTACCAAACTCACTATTACAAAGTAGTATGATATCATCATGGAATCCACACTCAGTTGAGCTAACAGAGCCACTACAATCAAAAATATTATTTTCTACACCAAAACATCCTGGAGTGCCTGTCATACACTGAGTTCCATTGTACTGATAATGGTATCTATTAATTATAAAGTATGATGAATTTGAATATAAAATTATATAAGATCATATCGTAAGTACAGACATTCTGATGGCTTGTGCAATTAAAAGGGGAATTTCATATGATATAGTTATAGCCAGGAAGCTTATAATTCAATCAATGTACTGTGTGTACATACAAATAATTAATTTTATTATGACTTTAAAAATCTGAAACTTTAGACATCTTAATTACTTACAACGTTTATGAAATAAAGTAAGTAAGGTGATATGGCCTGTTAGCAATAGCACACCAGCTTCTTATATGCAACAGTGATTCTTAATATGCTATGCAAAGATTTAGCCCACACATGATGTGTTTCATGTGGTTAACTTTTGGGACTTAATTTGTGGTCTCAATCAATTTGGTGAGAAGAGAAGTATTTGTGTTGCAACAATGAATATTAATATGCTATATTCACTTATGGTCTATAGCCCACCAGACATGTGGGGTCTGTTACAATGCAATGTAATATAATAAATAAATATTACCTTAAAAATCAGTATAATATAATTATTAATATTACATCCTAAGTTAGTGTTACTGCTATGGATTGCTATGGCTTTGAGGTTTGGTTAGTATGAAGTGCTATATAGTGTTACAACAATGATTATTAATATGCTAGTATTGGTTTAGCCCACACATTAACATGGTCAATCACTACTCTTCAATTCCTTTGTGGTCTCAGCTGAGAGGTACTAGTGCTGCAATAGTGATTATTTATATGCTACATTTACTTATAGTCAAGCCCACACATGAGCATACGTTTTATGTTGCCAATCTTTTACACTTCAATTATTTGTGGTCTCAGCTGAGTCGGTTAGTAGAAAATACTATTGGAAAGTTGAATGGAATAGACAAAGCTTGACAGAACAATTTGGATTGTTTAATTCATTGACAAAACATCTTGTGAAGCTTTTGAAAGTTGCAATCCAGCATTAACAGTATTTGTTATCAATATGATTATATAACCATATCAATTACCTTTCTGTCACAAACATACATGCTAATTGTGTGTGGAATACTTCACATGCAGTGTAAAGCCTCCAATGCACTGCAAAAATAGAATTGTTTAAATAACAAATATATTGGTTGTTATAGTTGCAAATATTTAACAGTTAGTTGGTTGTTCAGGATACATGCATCTAACACCATAGCTACTATGTACTAATTGTATTAAAATACATAAAAGATATATGTACCAATTACAATCAATTATCATTCCTAATATCTCATATTAGATGCACAAAGAAGGTTTGGAAACCTACAATGACTCAATTAAATACTTATTCTACTTTTTTGTACATGTATTAGACAGCATAAGGATATTGAAATTACAATTATTAGATTATAATTACATGTATATCCATAACAATTTACAAGACCAATTCAATTACAATTTCCATTATTCCTTGCAACTGTACTAACCGTTATTTTAAAAATTTTATTTTTGCAGTATATGCACAGTAGTAATTATTGTTCTATACTCATAAGTATACAGTATAATGTTTATTGCAAATTGAAAGCACAATTATTGGTCATGATATCACATACCTTTGAAATGGTATGTCGACTTTCAGTGCATTATCATAGCCCAGCATCTTGCAGGCCACAAATGAGTCTTGTAATGTCCAATTCTTGGATGTATCAACAACTCGTCTCCATGCACTACTAATACAGACTTCTAAGCTACCAACAGTAGGAGAAGAAAAACCAGTCAATCTTGCTTGACCACTTTCACATGCTTGAGTCACTAAACAATATTATAACAATAACAAGTATCATTAATGTTTAGTAGCTATATAATTATGTATATAGTTTTACTTATTATATTATATATTATACATCTTCTATATAATCACATAAAATTATTGATTGTTATTATAATTTTTATGCATGCAGAGCTGCACAACACTGCAGGTACTATCTACACTACACTTACCATGAATTAAGGTGATGATACTCACTATAGCAGAGCAAACAAGTCTCAACATTTTCAAATTGAATACTATGCCCACACACACACAAGTATACTGTCTATGAATTTTACAATTGAAAGTGTGCACAGCACATGTGTTCTTTAAATAGATTTTGAAAATTGCAATGCAATGCAGGAAGGAGGTCCTGTGTCTGCAGAATGATGTTATGTTATGCTTCCTGTATATGAAAAGGAAATGTAAATCAGTACATACTATGAACTTTCATGAACTTTAAATAATTAAATATTATTGAGTTACCATGGATGCTTCTAGGTGTGTTCAATTTTGCTATATAGTATGAGTCATTTTTCTCACTTCTGTCAGTAGTAAACAAGTTATTTTAAGCAACAGTAATTGGGATATGCTCTTGGCTTAATTTGATTTTATAACAGTTCCATTTATTATACTACAAAAATGTGTAATGTATTATAGGTAATGATCCCATACTGAAATCTGTTCAAGTCATGATGACTTCAAAATTAGTTTGTTATAATTGTGTATAGTTTAACAGGAAAATGAGTAATAATTATTGATATAGTTCACATATTAAAATAAATAGAATATCATACTATATATATTTATTATCATATATACATGTTAAAAATATTATTATCATGTACAAATATATATAATATATATATATAATGTAGAATGACATTTTCTAGTGTCGTAATTATTGCATATGTACATCGTTAGCAGATTCTGTAGCACTATTGTCACACTCTATCTCAGTGGATCCATTAACTTCAAATATCATGTTTTTTACTCCATTACTTTCTCTTTGTTTTGGATACGTCAACCATGCTAAAAAGAAAAACGATGATGAAATCACCAAACATGGAGCTGCTAATGCCAATGCACTCCAACTTAACTGATCATTATCGTAAACCCAGCAGTTGCCACGACGACCACAATCATCTTGCCATTCAAGACATGCTGCATCAAATAATAATCCAAATAATATTGGACCAGGGATTGCGCCAAATATTCTCCAAATAGCTGATTGTAATCCCAAAGCAAGAGACCGCTGATCATCAGCAACAACTCTAAAAGAAGTGAGTGTATAATGGTAATATTTATTTTTGCAGTCATCATGTTCCGGTAATAATCTAGCTATATGTGAATGTATTCTGGTTACTTTAGAAGAAATCAGACTAAACCATTTTATTAAGCCTAATATTATTTCCTTCATAAAAAGTAGTCATTTCTTAATCTTATTGACTAAAACAGAAGCCATAGGCTGCACAAACAGAAGACTACAATAACTGTTTACACTATTTACAGTTAGCTATTATGCATGTTCTGACAGTGATCTAGCTGTATGGGAAAGGTTATTAATTCTCGAGGAATTAAACTGCTACACTGTAAAAACGAATTGGTTATATCAAATATACAGTTGTTGCCTTGTTGCTACACAAGCAATTAGAACAATAATTTATCTCGTCATTTGGTATTTAGTATAATAGAAACTAAAGTTATTAATAATAGCCTCTTTCATGTGATAGTAAGGTATATTTTGATATGTGCATTCATGACTGTAGCCATATCATTCCCTTTACTATATATATACATGTAGCTATGGCTAGACAAAATGGTAATTAATAATCCTTGTATCTCATGTTCCTCACTATATAAATATGACTAGAAGCTGTAAACAGGAAAGTTACAATACCCAGACAACCATTAGCGCTTCACAATCCTCTATATACTACATGAGTGCATGGTACTGAATGCTTCAGTTGTGCACCAGGTAGCCACTAAGTATGTGCCATTAGAAACTCATTAGGAGTCGACGGGAGACATTACGCAATCAGAAGTAAACCCATACAAGTGGTTTATAACAATTTGCTAATCTCAACTAACAATGAAAATAAATGTTTAAATTCTAATGAATGAGGCTGAAAGAGGAAAGTGCACTTTGTGAGGCAATGGCAAAGTGTTGTCTACTGTCTTTCATAGTAATATTTCTGGGAACATGTATCACATATTGCATAATCAAATTGTTAAAATAACTTGTTAATTGTTTACTACATTTATACACAGGGAAAAGTAAATTCTGCATGGTCAAGCTGCTGATGCCATACATACTGTATACTATATAGTTACTAGAAGTCTCATTTCTTGTAATTACATGGTTGTAGGTCTCTAACTATTTGCTGGTGAGTAGATTATATTAATTTAATTTATTCTTTATGCCAAAAACACCACAAAACATTGTATATATTTGCTTTAAGCAATTGATTATAATCAGTACTATGTCGTGGTGTCTGCTGCTAGTTTGCATGATCATCCTTGCAACAACATGTATATATCAACAAATGAATTATTTTAACAATAGTTTTGTTTTTACAAGTGCTACAGGAAATTTGTACATTTATTGCTCTATTCAGCTATTGTTTACAATACTATCTGAACAGAACCACAGAATCAGTACATTTATGTAATTTCTTTCACTTAGAAGGTAGAAGGGTATATACCGAAATTGTTTGTGTGTTTTTGTGTCTGTGTATTAGTAAATTTTCTGGGAAAACTTGGAGACTTGATTATTACAAGGTAGTATACCTATATATTCCCTTAGTATTAGTATCAGATCATGTAATTCTATAGAAATTTTACTATTTTATGAGTTGGCCCTCATTGACCTTACCATTTTAGTTAGAGCTTCAATGTATAAGCACATGTACACAAAATATACATACCTCATCGTGAAATAAGAAACAGGAATATGTACAGTCGACAATATAAACAGTACTATTACTATTATTATTATGAAAGGAGGTAGTAAGAAACAGTCGTGTTCGCAGCGACCATTAGAAGCTGTGCTCATATTAGTGACAGTTGTATCGTCATAACTGATGTTACTAGCATTGGAATAGAAAGATTCTGCAACGCAAGCACAATTCACAAATGTCTGTGTATAAAATGATAACATGTTAGATATATGTAATCTCTGCTTCTATCCACCCATCCTCCATCCATCCATCCTTCCATCTATTTATTCATACATCCATCCATCAATCCATCCACCCATCCATCCATTTATCCATCCATCAATTCATCTATCTACCATATCTATGTCTCACATCATCTTGTCTCTCACTACACCCAGCTCTACAAGGAGAGAAGTACGTGATATCATCATTACCACACACTGGTTCAAATATAGTAGACGTACAATTACACATCTTAGCACAAGTTGAACTGTCTTCACCAGACATAGAACTGTAGAGAGAAAGAGAGAGAGAAAGAGAAAGAGAAGGAGAGAGAGAAGGAGAGAGAGAAGGAGAGAGAGAAGGTTTGGTAATGTACATATCACTTATACATGTACAGAAATATACCCATCAGCATAGGGAGTAGTGATTCCTGCTATTTCAAGTGTAGGACAGTTCAACAGGAATGCAGGAGTTATTGGAATTGCAACAGCAATTATGACAGCAATGAAAGCGGCAAGTTTTCTACCTCTAATCTTTGTTAAGTAAACAATGAATGCTCCTGTCATAACTCCAATACCTATGTAAGGTATGTTGAATGGATAGTACGATTATGTAGATATGTTTATATATCTCTGTATGTATATAACTATGTTTGTATTAGGGTAAGGAAATTGTTCAATTATATGTATGGATGGATGTATATATTATATATCATATATGTATATATGTACATGTGTATGTATGTATGTATGTGTATGTACATTATGTATGTATGTATGTATGTATGTATGTATGTATGTATGTATGTATGTATGTATGTATGTATGTATGTATGTATGTAATTTATATGCACATCACACACACATGCATAGATAAATACAATGATTTATACACATACATAATACATATATATATATACATGCGTAAATAACATACAAGCTACATAGATGACTTGTATTAGTTAATATAATGACTATAATGAGTGATGTATGTATGTGTTAACCTATAGTAGTGATCCCAATTCCTCCTGATAGTAAGCCAGCAACAGTAGCTGTTAAATGAAACTGGTTTTCAAAATATTTCGGAGAAAATGTTACTAGTGCACTAATCAGTACAAAAAACACTGATAACGCAAGAGATTCAAAAATGAACGATAGATTAGTTAACAATCTTTTAATATGTATAGGAAACATTTTTACTACTATAGTTAAACTGTCTTCATTAGCATATTTCATGGGATATATTTTAGCCATTTCTTTAGCTCTTTCTTCTCTTACAAGATGACTATCAGGTAACCATTTTGGGTACATCAGAAATGGAATGGATAGTAGAATTGATAAAGTACCAACAAATACAAAAGACATCCACCAAGCTCCAACCCAAGTGGGATCACTGGGTGTCAGGTTTGTATCTATCCATGGATCTACATAAATAGAAAGGAACGCACTCCCGACACCATATCCAAAAGCAGGACCAAATACACCTGATGCTTGATATATTCCAATATGAATGGGTACATATTTTGGAAACACAATCTCATCAATATAAGCCTGTCCTACAGAGTATAGAGAGACAGAACCTATAGCTATCACCACATTAGCGAATGTAAATACTGCATAAGCAATGTCATTTGAAGAAGTACAGTCTGTAGTGATGTTACGTTCATCACTGCATACCTCAAATTGAAGGTCTGTTGATGATCCTGCCTCATATTTACCAAACAAAAACTGAGGCAATGCAAATAAATATGACCCCATTCCCAAGATAATGAGACTGATTCCCAAGAGTCTTGGTTTGTGACTCCTCCCCCCAAAATAGCTTATAAAAATGATAGTAATTACGGTTACGATCTCAAATGACACTGTCATGAAACCAATTAATGAAGTTGTGAACTGATATCTTCTTTGAATTGTTGAGAGAATAGCAGACCGAAATCCTATCATGATGAATATAAAGACATTGTAACTTTACATATAATGATTTTTACATTAATACTAGTTTTAGTATGACAATATTGGTTATAGTTATAGTTTTACAATTTTTATAGTTAATTAACTATTAATTTTAGTTAACTAACCAAAAGTGTCCATTATTAGCCATTTATTTTTTAAAGAACTAAAACTACACTAATCAATACATGTATAATGATACACACACATAAATGCATCTGTATATACGCATCATAGTACTATATATGTACTATATACATGTGATTCATATTCATACATCAATATAGTCATTGTACGTATGTACGCATAGCGCTAACATAAATACATGTACTTACATATATACATACAGATACATACATGTATGTACATATTGATGTTTAGTCTATCATTTCAGTCCTTGCAATTGAGAACATGGGTATGAGGTAGGATTAATGATTGAATCTATACTACAATATCGCATACCTGAGACTATTGAACCTTGTAGAAAAGCAAACAAGCTAAGTAGAAAGGTGAAGAACTTCTTATTAGCTAATATTTGTAAACATTTTGGATGAAAAGGTCCACAACCATAATAATAAACTTTCTCTGTTAGATCTGATGTAACGATCATAGTGTCTTCAAGTTCTTCTTCATGTTGAAGATCATCATCAGATTCTTTATTGATTTCTTCCAGTTGTATCAGGTTAACAGATGAGTCAGATGACAGTAGAGTGGACTCCATACCATTTAAATCAGCCATACTTCTCTGTTGACTATGGCTTATGTATAATGTAATTATGAAACCCTAAATTGAAATTATTGCATCATTTCCTATAACAGAATTAGTGAATATCTTGAACCATACATTTCTTCTACAAGTGTTTTACCAAATGTGGCTAAGGAAGAGCTAATAATAGCTAATAATAACCAGCTCCTATGAGCCTCCCCCCTCCATAGGGGGGCATACGGTGATGAACACTTAGCCAGCTCCTCATTTTGAGGTTGGAGCTGAGTATACTCATGGGTGAAAAAAAAGCCTGCACCTAGTGGGGTTTGAACCTGCAACCTTGCCATTGCAGACCAGCACTTTAACCAATAGGCCATGCTAACCCTTTGAGGTTGTGAATTTACAACTTCCTACTCAGAAGTAGGGGAGGAGAAAACAGGGGGGGCAGTAGCTAAATAGTTATAGTGTACTACATAATAATATTACTATACATCACTCCATGATTGTACCGGAAGCAATCTCAGAAAATCCAAATGGGGTTTGAGGGAAGTGGGGTTTGACTAATGGGATCGACTGTCAATCTTCCAATATACAAGATATTAATGTTTTAGTTTGACAGTATGAACACTTTTAGTTATAGTATGTCTACTTTCCCACAGTTTTTGCTCCATTTATAATATTAGTCTTTACTACGTAAAAGTGTTTTAGTTTATTAATTAACCTAGGCTTACTAAAAAGAGTAACTAACTGAAAGTGTCAGAGTGTTGAAGTGTTAAGTGGTAAAAATTGAGCAGATTTTAACTGAAAAACCTGGAAAATGGCTAAAATATAAAGTATTTCAAGCAGAGACTTTTTTTGATTATGAAACAATTATTGGTTGTTACAAACATATTTTAAAAGTTTTGTCAATCAAATTTAGTTTCAAAGTTTGAGGGCCTTAAAATATTAGATTGACTTTGTGTATTATATTGTTTTGGTAGTGAATTTTTATAATTATAAATTCATTACCTGTGATTGATATATCAGACTGTAGACCCCCTGGGGGGTTTAAGGATACAAATTATACAAATAAGCAGTAGCTAGCTATGTGATTGTAGCTAATCATGATCAACTACCATGAAATGTCAGTCTGATGTTCTACAACTAAGAACGCACCAAAAAATAGGTGGGGTAAATGTCCGTTTGCTCATCCTTTCATACCCTACCCTTTACAATTTTAGCTACGTGTCTGTATATCTAGTCATCATTATAATCACATTGCATATGATATTATCAGAAAAATATGTATATATGTCCAGCATAATAATTTGGGTATTACCAAGTCTGGTCTCTCGCCAAACCCCCCCTAACTTAAAACTCGGAAGTAGTGATGGGTGCAGCTTAATCTGGTACCCACCCATTCACATAGAGGAGGAAGGTCTGGTGACATACGTAGGGTAATATTATGTTCTGTAGAAATATTAATATTCCTGCTACATTGTTACTTCGTAATTATGTAGGCACAATTAGCATTCCTACACAAAAAGATGGCGAAATACAGTTGATTCTGCCTTAATTGCATTCCATTTACGCAAGCGTTATTTATGTATGTCACCAGACCCATCCTCCTCTATGCAAAGGAGCGGGCACCACACTATGGGCAGCTGGGGATAAGACTAGTCACAAAGTAGGATTTGAAAGGTATCATATTTTGAGATACTATATGTACATCCAACAATCAGCTATAGCTTAGCTACACAATACTATTACAGTTGAAATACACAAATAAATATATATATAATTATACATATGTATGTAATAAAATATTTCATAATATAATTATTATACCAAATATTTCAAATAAATAAAATCAATATATAAATTATTCTTTCTAATTTTCTTTATGATTCACAAACGATTGGAGGAGCTTTCAGAGGATGAGCTACTGATGTCATCAGGTGCTAACTCAATTGGACCATCCTCTACAGTGGTACCAAGTAGCACATCTTCACTACACGTGCTTTCAGTACGATCACCACGAGATCGATGTGTAGGAG
The DNA here is from genome assembly GCA_947044365.1 of Petrosia ficiformis. NCBI lineage: Eukaryota > Metazoa > Porifera > Demospongiae > Haplosclerida > Petrosiidae > Petrosia > Petrosia ficiformis. The sequence goes on along the minus strand of OX345641.1, from coordinate 7,549,361 downwards.
AGCGGTGATGAGAAGCCATAAATTTCATAAGACGAGGTTTATCAATATTCTGATTGTTACCTTCTTTAGATTCAAGTTTCTTGCTTTCATTAGTAGCGCTTTTTGGATATGTCAGCCATGCTAGGAAGAAGAATATTGTTGCCACAATCAAGCAAGGAACAGCTAGACCCAATGCAGTTAAACTTAAACGATCATTATCATACACCCAGCAGTTGCCACGACGACCACAATCTTCTTGCCATTTACGGCAAGCATCATCAAACAATGCTCCAAATATCAGCGGACCGGGAATAGAACCTAAGATTCTAAAAAGAGCCGACTGGATTCCTAGAGCTAGAGCTCTCTGATCATCAGCAACCACTCTATACAAAATGAATCGAGTACATTACTACTTCAATGATATTCATGTGACATTCAAACCTCCAATATCTACACAAATTATATAAATAACAATTCCTTAGCAACATTCCTGATGTCCATTACCAGTCCCCATTCCGGATTACATTCCCAAGCCACATTCCAATATTAATGCATATATAATGCATGCTAGTCCCTCTTCCATTTTGATAAGCTGACTGATAGAAGAATTCTAGAAGCGATTGTAATTATTACAAACCCTCATGTGATTTAGATTAATCTCATAAGTGCTCTGGAGTTTCCATAGTATTCCAATGGCCCAGTAAATATGATTGCGGTATGCAGACATGAGAGAATTAGAAAATTGAAAAAGGGTAGGAATTTAGTTTTCCTTTACTCCTAATTCTGTCATGCCTCATAATGCCGCTTTGTGCAGTCAATGTTGCGTCTAAATAAATCTGATTGGTTGGAATAATTGCAATTGCCAAATCACTTCTAGACTCTTCCTCCATTTGTCAGCTAGGGAGAAGGCGAGCATGCTAGACAAATTCTTCAATCAACTGACCTCATAGTGAAATAAGCGTGTGGTATTTGTGATGTGAAAACCAGAAATAATGATACCACAATAATTATAACAAAAGGAATCAGATAAGAACACTTCAAGTGACATTGACCATCACTAGCTGTGCTATTATTAGCAAGGATTACATCATAGCTGATGTTACTATTATTAGAATACAGGCTCTCTGTCACACAGGTGCAGTTAATGAATGTCTATAACAGAGAGTAAATAACATCTTTCATTATCTATTTAGGTACATATTTAGATGTGTATGTATGTATGCATGCATGTATGCAAGTTATGTATCCATCCATCCATCCATCTATCTATTCATCCATCAATCTGTTCATCCATCCATCCGTCCATCCGTCCATCCGTCCGTCCATCCTTCTCTCTATCCGGCCATCCATCCACTTATATATCTATATTCCTTCAACTATCCATCCATTTAGCTATATCTCACATGATTTTCTAGTCTCTCACTACATCCAGCTCTACAAGGAGAGAAGTATGTGATATCATCATTACCACACACTGGTTCAAATACACTAGATATACAATCACACAGCTCAAAACATGTCGAATTGTCTTCAATAGCACTATAGAGAAAGAGAGAGAGAGAGAGAGAGAGAGAGAGAGAGAGAGAGATAGTTGTGTATGTACATATAACAGTCCACCTACAACATACCCATCAGCATAAGGTGTTGTGATTCCGGCTATCTCAGCATTGGGACAGTTTAATAAAAATCCCGGTGAAAATGGAATAACCAGTGCAATCACAATAGCAATGAATGCTGCTAGTTTTCTTCCCCTAATCTTAGTGAAGTAAAGAATCAATGCTCCTGTCATAACTCCAAGAGCTTTAGTTTGGAAGATAAATGGAGGATTAGGTATGTATTGATCAATAGTCAGATCAATTGGTGAATAAATCATGGATGAGTGAATGAAAGATTGAATGGTGGTTGCCACTGGTTGGATAACTGAATGGTAGTTGGATGAATGAATGGATGAATGTATGGATGGAGCAAGAATACATTTCTACATCATCTCACCAGCAGCAGTAATTCCAATTCCTCCAGACAGCAGTCCAGCAACAGTAGCCGTTAATTGAAACTGGTTTTCAAAATATTTAGGGGCAAACGACACTAAACCACCGATTAGAATAAACAATATAGATATTGCAAGAGATTCAAAAATGAACGATAGATTAGTTAACAGTCTTTTAATATGTATAGGAAACATTTTAACTACTATAGTCAAACTGTCTTCATTGGCATATTTCATGGGATATATTTTAGCCATTTCTTTAGCTCTTTGTTCTCTTACAAGATGACTATCAGGTAACCATTTTGGATACATCAGAAATGGAATGGATAGTAGAATTGATAAAGTACCAACAAATACAAAAGACATCCACCAAGCTCCAACCCAAGTGGGATCACTGGGTGTCAGGTTTGTATCTATCCATGGATCTACATAAATAGAAAGGAACGCACTCCCAACACCATATCCAAAAGCAGGTCCAAGCACAGATGCCATTTGGTAAATTCCAAAGTGTATAGAAACATATTTTGGGAACACAATCTCATCGATATAAGCCTGCCCTACAGTATAGAGAGGTGCAGCACCTATAGCTACTAACATGTTACCGAATATGTAAACTGCATAAGCAATATCATTTGAAGAAGAGCAGTCAGTAGTTATGTTACGATCATCATTGCATACTTCAAATTGTAAGCTGGATGTAGATCCAATTTTATACGAACCAAACAAAAATTGAGGGGATGCAAATATGTATGCCCCTATTCCCATAATTATAAGACTGATTCCCAGCCATCTAGGTTTATGTGCTTTCCCTCCGAAATAGCTTACAAATATAACACTTATTGTAACTGTAGTATCGTATGAAACAGCTATGAATCCCACAGCAGCACTTGTGAATTGATATCGAGTTTCGATTGTTGATAACACTACTGATGTGAATCCTGTAGAGAGAAAAATACTCTTTGACAGAGGGATTGGTGGCTAGCATGCGAAGAGATACAAGGATTATCCTAGAATAGACAGGGTAACACCTCCATTCCAGCATACTCATATAAGAGTTATCCTGGAATGCCATCCCTAGTGACTCTGGATTGTAAACCAGACAGTTTACAGTCAGTGGGATAGTTGGACATGTGGTATTTCTAGATATGGGTGATCAATTGATTATGAAAATACAAGTCAATGAATATTATCTGAGAAGACGCTAATTGCTACCTACGTGTATTTCATTGAACAATCAAATTGACACTTTGTCAAGTTAGCAGCATTGAAAAATTGGTTTAGATGTGATAGTGCCGAAACTTGATCCATGGAATAATCTTTATTTTTGTGACCATATATGGTAATATTTAGACAATACAATTATCACAGGAAATTTTAATCACAATTATCAAAATATTGCCTAATTAAGTCATTTTAGTATATATGAGTTTGGTTTGTAAAACGTTTAGTTTGGTAAAAGTAAAAAAAATATTAGGCTTACTAAAAGGGTTTTAGTTTTAACTAAGTATCCATTACTGTCTATTTATTATTTTAGTTAGCTGCAGTTCATTATTACAGTAGACCAGTGATTAGTTTTTTAAAGTCCCAATGCATTGTTGTTAACACAACAATAGCCACATTATGATGAATTCATTATATAATAATAGTTTACTGCATATCATGTGACAATCACAGTTACCAGTCAACTGATCCCTTTTTAAATGTCTTAATAATAATAGTTTACTGCATATCATGTGACAATCACACTTACCAGTCACCTAATCACATTTTTTTAAAACACAATGCATAACTTAAGAACGTATTAAGGAGTTACCTGTGAAAATACAAGCAAACCAAACTAAACTTAAAATGTCAAAAGATAGCACTAGATAAGTTTTTCTATTTTAGCATAGGACTAGAGTGGACCAATAATGGTCTCAATTAGATAATGCATTTGCCTCAATGGTGGTGCATCAAGTTATCTAATCACCATCACAGCTCTCAATTCCCCTGCATTGTGCGTGAGACACACGCATTTTACGCAAAACTCACACTCACTCGCTTCGTGTGTTCACGCTCACGCATATCAAGTTAAATGAACCGGATGTAGAAGTAGGCGTGTACGTAAGGGCGTGTCTCAATTTTGTTTAATTATACACGTGACAAAACGTGGCATGTCGGACTCGGCAATGTAATGAAGAAATTCAAGAAGCACCTACAAAGAGACCAAAGCTTGATTGTGGTTTCAATTCTGTCAATAGGAAGTTTGGTGGTGCTTCAACTTATAAAAACAAATTTCAAAAAAGCATTTTAACACACTGCTAAAAGAGCAACCATGGAATACAACTTTGCAAGCACCTAGATATTAACAATCAGTTATTCTGAGTTATTAGTTTTTTATTATGTAATGAGATTGAGTAAAGACACATCTCACTCATAACTATAGCACTCTCACTCATTTTGAATTGTGTTGTCACTCATTTCAGTGCTTAGAGGTTGAGAGCTATGCTCCACCTCTTAGCACTTCATGATTACATTAATTACATTCACACCTGAAACTATTGAGCCTTGTAAGAAAGCAAATAAGCAGAGTAGAAAAGTGAAGAACTTCTTATTAGCAAGTATCTGTAACCATTTAGGATGAAAAGGACCACAACCAAAATAATATAATTTTAACAGATCAGGTGGTACTTGAACAATTTCTTCAGTTTCCTGCTGTAATTCTTCATCCTCTTCTTCTTCTATAAGTCTAACTGGAAGAGTGAATGGGTCTTTAGATAAACCTATGTCTGGTGACTCCATCACAATGAATAATTAATTAGTTATTGATTATTTGCCACACCCACCAAATCAATTAATTATATAATGTATAAATGACATAAGGTTAATACATGATTATATTGTAACTCAATAATGAAGCACTGGATTGAAGTTTGACATACACACAAAAAAAACGGTAAGGACTATTATATGAGAATGGTGCAGCTAAAAGATTGTTAGTCATTCCAAACTAAAGTTATGAAAATTTTTCTGAGGTCATGGTGAACATGAATGACCTTTAGTTGCCTGACAGCTGCGCTACACAAGGTTCATGGCACGACTGACTAATGCACCATGCCTTATTCATTTCTATTTGTCAATTTACTTATTGAATTAATTATTATAATAATTATGATTTTCTGACAAAACAATTTTAATTTCAACAACACGATAAAACTAATATAATGATGTATGTAGCTTTGAAAACTGAATATCAGTTATTAAAGAACAACTGTTTCAATTTCTGGTGTGTCAGGCGTGTGTTTCTGATCTCCATTCGCTTCTGTTTTCATATTTATCACATCGACATCAACAGCAACATCTACATCATCCTCCATTTTATCTTTTCGTTTCGGGTAAGTTAAAAATGCTAAGATAAACAAAATGGTTGCAACAGCAGCACACGGCATACACAATGCCAAACCATTCAAGCTTAGTTGCTCATTGTCATACACCCAGCAGTTGCCACGACGACCACACTCAACTTTCCAGCTTAGACAAGTTGCATCGATAATCGCTCCAAACAGCAAAGGTCCAGGTACTGAACCGAACAATCGATAAATAGCAGATTGGATACCGAGAGCTAAATGACGTTGATCATCAGCTACCACTCTACAAATGAAGTATAAAAAACAATATATGTAATTATGTATGTACGATTGTATGTATGTATGTATGTATGTATGTATGTATGTATGTATGTATGTAGTATGTAAATATGTATGTATGTCTGTCTGTCTGTCTGTCTGTCTGTATTTATGTATGTATGTATGTATGTATGTATGTATGTATGTATGTATGTATTTATGTAAATATGTATACGTCCATGTATGTATATATGTATGTATGTATTTATGTATGCATGTATGTATGTATGTATATATGTATGTATACATGTATGTATGTATGTATGCATGTACGTATGTATGTATGTATGTATGTATGTATGTACATACCTTAGCGTAAAATAGACGTAAGGTATTTCAATAATGAATATAACGTATATGAAGAATCCCATTGCTAATATAAAAAATATTAGTCCAATACAGTTCACTGGACAACGACCATCACTAGCAGTACTGTTAATACTATCGTAATCATAATCTTGCAGTATTATGGATGAGTTGATAAATGATTCAGCAATACAAGTGCAGTTCTCATATACATACTCCTATAAATTGAATATAATATGAGATATAGTATATCCATTCATCCATCCATCTGTCCATCCATCTATTCATCCATTCGTCTGTCCATCCATCTATCCATCCATCTATCTATCCATCCATCCATCCATCCATCCATCTATCCATGCAGCATCCATCCATTTAGCTATAACTCACATCATTTTCTAGTCTCTTACTACATCCAGCTCTACAAGGAGAGAAGTATGTGATATCATCATTACCACACACTGGTTCAAATATAGGAGATGAACAATTACACATTGCAGCACATGTTGAACTGTCTTCACCAGAGATAGAACTGGAGAGATAAAGAGAACGAGATAGAGAGAGAGCGAATGGAGAAATAGAGGGAGGGATGAATGGAGGGAGGGATGGATGGATGGAGGGAGGGATGGATGGAGGGAAGGATGGAGGGAGGGGGGTATGGAGAGAGAGATGGAGGGAGGGACAGGTTAAGATTCCATTCACTGTACTACATCTTACTTGTAAGTTTGCCTCGTATATATGGCACACAATTATCCTAAGTACCTTCCTATTTGGTACTGAATAGTTTGATTTAGTGCCAATTGTCACATATAATTATTGAACAGTTTTAGTTCTTCATGCATAATGATTTTAATGGGACACAATTAATAATGGTTGAGTGAATATGGTACATGCAATCAGTTCAGCAAGAACAGGTTTTAGTTTACATTAACTAGATAATCAATCTGATGATAATGATAATATCAAATAGTACAGTGTACTATCAATACATTACTGTACTACATAATAGTACTAATTAGTACAGTGTACTATCCATACATTACTGTACTACATAATAGTACTAATTAGTACTGTGTACTATCGATACATTACTGTACTACATAATAGTACTAATTAGTACTGTGTACTATCAATACATTACTGTACTACATAATAGTACTAATTAGTACTGTGTACTATCAATACATTACTGTACTACATAATAGTACTAATTAGTACAGTGTACTATCCATACATTACTGTACTACATAATAGTACTAATTAGTACAGTGTACTATCGATACATTACTGTACTACATAATAGTACTAATTAGTACTGTGTACTATCGATACATTACTGTACTACATAATAGTACTAATTAGTACAGTGTACTATCGATACATTACTGTACTACATAATAGTACTAATTAGTACAGTGTACTATCGATACATTACTGTACTACATAATAGTACTAATTAGTACTGTGTACTATCAATACATTACTGTACTACATAATAGTACTAATTAGTACAGTGTACTATCAATACATTACTGTACTACATAATAGTACTAATTAGTACTGTGTACTATCAATACATTACTGTACTACATAATAGTACTAATTAGTACTGTGTACTATCAATACATTACTGTACTACATAATAGTACTAATTAGTACTGTGTACTATCAATACATTACTGTACTACATAATAGTACTAATTAGTACTGTGTACTATCAATACATTACTGTACTACATAACAGTACTAATTAGTACTGTGTACTATCGATACACTATTGTAATATATATAATAGTACTAATTAGTACTGTGTACTATCAATACATTACTGTACTACATAATAGTACTAATTAGTACTGTGTACTATCGATACACTATTGTAATATATATAATAGTACTAATTAGTACTGTGTACTATCAATACATTACTGTACTACATAATAGTACTAATTAGTACTGTGTACTATCGATACACTATTGTAATATATATAATAGTACTATATAGTACTGTGTACTATCGATACACTATTGTAATATATATAATAGTACTAATTAGTACTGTGTACTATCAATACATTACTGTACTACATAATAGTACTAATTAGTACTGTGTACTATCAATACACTATTGTAATATATATAATAGTACTAATTAGTACTGTGTACTATCAATACATTACTGTACTACATAATAGTACTAATTAGTACTGTGTACTATCAATACATTACTGTACTACATAACAGTACTAATTAGTACTGTGTACTATCGATACACTATTGTAATATATATAATAGTACTAATTAGTACTGTGTACTATCAATACATTACTGTACTACATAATAGTACTAATTAGTACTGTGTACTATCGATACACTATTGTAATATATATAATAGTACTAATTAGTACTGTGTACTATCAATACATTACTGTACTACATAATAGTACTAATTAGTACTGTGTACTATCGATACACTATTGTAATATATATAATAGTACTATATAGTACTGTGTACTATCGATACACTATTGTAATATATATAATAGTACTAATTAGTACTGTGTACTATCAATACATTACTGTACTACATAATAGTACTAATTAGTACTGTGTACTATCAATACACTATTGTAATATATATAATAGTACTAATTAGTACTGTGTACTATCAATACATTACTGTACTACATAATAGTACTAATTAGTACTGTGTACTATCAATACACTATTGTAATATATATAATAGTACTATATAGCACTATGTGGCTATCATAATAGTGATGATTGAATACAATGACTGTTATTTCAAACTCACCCATCAGGATATGGTACTGATAACCCAGCAACCTGATCACTTGAACAATTTATAAGAAATAGAGTCGATCCAGGAACACAGATAGCAGAGACGATGAAGAATAATACAACCACTTTTCTACCTTTTAGCTTAGCTAAATACAACAAGGCAATTCCAGTGAGAACACCAAATACTAAAATAGAATAAAATGACATGAAAGCGTAGTAACTGGTATAGGAATGAGACTAACTGATGTATTATCGACAGTACATTAACTGGTATAGGAATGACACTAATTTACTGGTATAGGAATGAAACTAACTGATGTATTATCGACAGTACATTAACTAGTATAGGAATGAAACTAACTCAGTACATTAACTGGTATAGGAATGAAACTAACTCAGTACATTAACTGGTATAGGAATCAGACTAACTGAAGACATATGACCTTACATTAACTGGTATAGGATTGAGACTAACTGAAGACATGGTATAGGAGTGAGACTAGTCAATGGCTTGTAAAATGCATTGGGAACAAGACCAGCTGGTAACATGCCAGTGACTTAGTAATTTTGAAATATTTGTCATCAAAAATTATACCTTATGAGATGTTGAAGTAGATTATTATTATATTTGTATAATAGACTATTATATTATCATACATATAATTACATCATGATGCGTGCATTACGATGTTAGATAATGAGGAAGGACATCACTTATCGAATTGCAGACAATTATTAGAATAGTACATTATTAATATCCGCTCAACAGCCCTTAAGTAGTAATTAAATCAGGATGATTTAACAGTGCTAAATGCTCTCTAAAGCTTCTGTTGTATTTTATAACTAAATTAAATGTTGAAAACCATAGTAATGTGAAACAAGAAATCATGCTCAATATGTGTAGATAAAGAAATATTTTATGTTTCATAGTGCTAGATAGATAGATAGATAGATAGGTAGGTAGATAGATAGATAGATAGATAGATAGGTAGGTAGGTAGATAGATAGATAGATAGGTAGGTAGGTAGATAGATAAATAGATAAGTAGATAGATAGATAGATAGATAGATAGATAGATAGATAGATAGATAGATAGATAAATAGATAGGTAAGTAGATAGAGAGTAGCTAGATAGATAGATAGATAGATAGATGGTAGGTAGGTAGTTAGATAGATAGATAGATAGATAGATAGGTAGGTAGTTAAATAGATAGATAGATAGATAGATAGATAAATGGTAGGTAGGTAGTTAGATAGATAGATAGGTAGTTAGATAGATAGGTAGATATATAGGTTGGTAATTAGATAGATAGATAGATAGGTAGGTAGTTAGATAGATAGATAGATAGATAGATAGGTAGGTAGGTAGGTAGGTAATATAGGTAGGTAAGTAGATAGATAGGTAGATAGATAGGTAGGTAGTCAGGTAGATAGATAGATAGGTAGATATATAGGTAGGTAGTCAGGTAGATAGATAGATAGGTAGATATATAGGTAGGTAGTTAAATTTTCATTTTAAACAAGAAATGTCCCATCGGCCATAGTGGAGTACATATTCAATTTTTAATACATTTTAATATAATTAATTACCTGCGGCAGTAATCCCAATTCCACCAGCTATTATTCCAGCAACTGATGCGGTCACACCAAACTGCACTTCAACGTATTTAGGTCCAAACGTTACAACTCCTTCTTTAACAAGAAATATAACAGCCAGCGCAAAGGAACCGAACATAAAGGATGGATTCATTAATAGTCGCTTAATTTGTAAAGGAAATAATTTCACTATGATTGTAAGATTGTCTTCGTTGGCATATTTTTGAGGATATATTTTAGCCATTTCTTTAGCTCTTTCTTCTCTTACAAGATAACTATCAGGCAACCATTTTGGATACATCAGAAATGGAATGGAGAATAGAATTGATAGAACTCCTATTATTATATATCCAAGCCACCAGGCACCAACCCATAGGGGATCACCCTCTTCCAAGTGTGTATCAATCCATGGATCGACATACACTGACAAAGAACCACTTGCCAGGCCAAAACCGATCACTGGTCCGATTATGGTGGGTAGTAAATAGGCACCCACGTGTAATGATACATACTTCGGATGCACAATTTCATCAAGATATGCTGTAGCCACTGTATAAAGAGGCGCTGAACCTATACCCATTATAATCTGTCCTATTATTAAAAAGGCATAGGCGGCACTGTTAGCTGGAGAACAGTCAGATGTCGCATTCAGAGCTTCGTTGCATTCCTCATTACTAAATTCTGAAACAGTAGAGCCAGCTTCATAACGACCAAAAAGAAATTGAGGTGAGGCAAATACCAAAGCGCCTATTCCAAGGATTATAAAACTGATACCCAACCACCTGGGTTTGTGGCTTTTTCCACCAAAATAACTTATGAATACAATCGATAGCACAACAGTAAAATCAAATGAACTTGTCATGAGCGCAGCAGCTGTACTTGTGAAACGATATCTTGTCTCCACTGTTGATATAATCACTGCTGTTAACCCTATGGAAATATATAACTGTAAATAGATATTCAAAATGAAATAAGAAACAGTGAAAACTCCAAAGGTATACATACAAGATCAGGATAATACCATAGTAATAATAACCACTTCCATATAAAGTACATAAGTAGCTATGTACTTTACTATTTACTATATATATAGCTACTTATACATACTTACATACATACATACATACATACATACATAGTTACATACATACATACAACATACATACATATATACATATTTTGTAATTATCACAAATTGTGACTAAAATTACATGAATGTATGTAAGTATGTATGTATGTATGTATGTATGTATGTATGTATGTATATATGTAACTATGTATGTTGGTATGTAAGTATGTATGTATGTATGTATGTATGTAAGTATGTATGTATGTATGTATGTATGTATGTATATATGTAACTATGTATGTATGTATGTATGTATGTATGTATGTATGTATGTACGTATGTATGTATTTGTATGTATGTATGTATGTATGTATATATGTAACTATGTATGTATGTATGTATGTATGTATGTATGTATGTATGTATGTATATATATATATATGTAGCTATGTATGTGTAAATAGATAATAAATACTACTCTGCTACGTGTAGAAACATACCAGCAGTATCTAATGTCATTCACATTCATAATGAACTAAATTATCATAACTTTAGTTTGGAATGACCAATCTTTTTACCTGCACCATTTTCATATAATTATCCTTCCTATTCTTTTTTGTATATATCAAATTTCAATCCAGTGCTTCATTATTGAGGTACAGTATAATCATGTATTAACCTTATGATATTAAACTATACACTATAGTACATATAAGTTATTGAGTTACAGTATAATCATGTATTAACCTTATGACATTAAACTATACACTATAGTACATATTAGTTATTGAGTTACAGTATAATCATGTATTAACCTTATGATATTAAACTATACACTATAGTACATATAAGTTATTGAGTTACAGTATAATCATGTATTAACCTTATGACATTAAACTATACACTATATTACATATAAGTTATTGAGTTACAGTATAATCATGTATTAATCTTATGACATTAAACTATACACTATATTACATATAAGTTATTGAGGTACAGTATAATCATGTATTAACCTTATGACATTAAACTATACACTATATTACATATAAGTTATTGAGTTACAGTATAATCATGTATTAATCTTATGACATTAAACTATACACTATATTACATATAAGTTATTGAGTTACAGTATAATCATGTATTAACCTTATGATATTAAACTATTATATGTAATCTCATCACATCATAATTTTGAATATGTGAACAGACTTCAACATATGTTAAAAATGGTAATATTTGAAAGCAGTTATACACACTTCGGTACTAAACTTCACAGTTTAGAGAAGGAGATCAAATATGCCTTAACTAGATAATATAATACAGGTGTGTAGGTAAGTAAAATGTACTTTATTATAATAACTGAATACTTAGTTGTGTCATAATAGTAGTGAAATATTAGTAGCCAGACTACAACTTAGCATTAATTATATATAATATATATATAATATAATTATATATATTTGTACTTTTCTGTACATTGTATGTGTGTATTATATGTATGTATGTATGTATGTATGTATATGCATTTATGTATGTATGTATGTATGTATATGTGTATGTATGTATGTATATATATGTATGTATGTATGTATGTATGTATGTATGTATGTATGTATGTATGTATGTATGTATGTATGTATGTATGTATGTATGTATGTATGTATGTATGTATGTATGTATGTATGTATGTATGTATGTATGTATGTATATGTAGCTATAGTTAAATACACAGTACATAGCTACTTATTATAATTATGGAAATGATTAATTTAATGCTATAGTAATCATCATGATTATATAACTTTATGTAATTAGCAAACAATCATGATTATAATTATGAACATACCCACGATTACTGCACCTTCCAATAGTGTATATAAAGAAAGTAGAAATGTGAAGAACTTCTTGTTAGCAAACACTTGCAACCATTTTGGATGAACAGGTCCACAGCCGCAATAGTATGTCTTGAGAAGATCAGGTGGAATATTGGATTCTTCATTATCTTGTGGTACTAAATCTTTCAAAGAGTTAGTTACAGAATCACCATTGGTATCCTTCAGTGTGGTAATATCCATGATTGCTGTAAGCAAGCTAACAGTATTGACACCACTGCAGGAAGCAGCACTACCTTATAAGATTATGTGATTTGTAACCCCACCTCTAGAGATGCAGTGACTTAATGAGGTATGCCACAATGAATAATTATAATATAAACTGGTCATGGGATGGCTTATCATAATCGTGTCTTTTTCCAGCAGCAAGAGGAAATTGATATATTATTATAACTAGTCTTATAATTATAGTACATGTATACCATTGAACTGAGATTGAAGTATACGATTGCAACATCCAATCACATTAATTCGTACTGAAATTAGACATTATGCAATATATAGATATATAGATTTTTTGAAACTGAACTGAAAAAAGAAAAAAAAATGACAATACACTTATACGTGAAATAAAAATCATGATGATAATTATTAACTGAAATATTATATATATAGTGTTCAACTGCTATCAACTAGTAATATCGTATAATTTTATTATTATTATTATTATAATAACTAACAACATTAATTTTAAATCAGTTGCACAATGTATATATTAACTTAGCATGAGATTGTGATCAATGGTATTTAATGTTTCTCTCCACTATTATTCAAGCCATTTTTCTGCTCTATATCCAACTTTTCTTTCTCATTTTCATCAATAATCCTTTGTTTTGGATATGCCACCATTGCTAGCACGAAAAACAAAAAAGCAATAATTGCACACGGGGCACAAAATGCCAAGGCATTAAGACCCAATCTCTGATTGTCATAAACCCAGCAATTTCCTCGTATGCCGCATTCGGTGTTCCAATCGACACAAGCAGTGTCTATTACAACACCAAATAAGAGAGGACCTGGTATTGATCCAAATACTCTAAAGATTGCTGATTGTATTCCAAGAGCTAAGTGACGCTGGTCATCTGCTACGACCCTGGAGAGGGAAAGATATTAGATAAAACTATGTGAATGTGATGTTGATAACTATATACTAATTAGATATAACAATGAATGCACAATTATATAGATGAATAGGTGATAGCTGGATGGATGAATGAATAATAGCTTGGTAAATGAATAGGTGGAGGATGATAGCTGATGAAATTCAATGAATGAATGAGTGAATGGATGGATAAATGGATGATTGGGTGGATGAATGGATGGATAGATGGATGACTGGGCGGATGAATGGATGGATAGATGGATCAAATTTAATGAATGAATTAATGAATGGTTTGATGGATGAATGAATAGGGAAGGGTAGATGGATGAATAAACAAGTGGATGAAAGGGTAGATAGATAAATGAATGGATAGATGGATGAGGATGAATGAATAAATAGCATTTAGAATAATGAATGAATGAAGGATGTATGAATAATGATATATGAATGTTGTACCTCAGGGTAAAGTGGTAATAAGGGATTTCAAGCATTAACAACAAGAAGACAAGAACAAATAGCAGGATCACAAATAAACCAAACATAAGAGCACAACTATTTGAACATAATCCTTCTTCAATTGTACTGTTGCTATACAGGACATCATCAATTGTAATTGTTCCATCAGTACTGTTAACAAGAGATTCTGCAATGCATGTGCAGTTTTCAAAGACGTATTCCTGCAGAAAGAAATCATACTATAACTATAAATAGTATAATATCATTCCCTATATGAATGTCAATAATTATAAAAGGCTGTAAAGCCAAAACATAGTGTGGTTCTATTTTTTCTACTAAAAACGACTTCGGAATATGATTCTAACTTCTACTAAAGTCTACATACTTAACACGAAAGGGATCAAGAAGGATGGTCATCGCTCAAGGAATTGAGGTATACTCAGATATCAGGTAGGTTTTAGTAGCTATATAAGTAAGTGTGTACATTAGGTAGATAGATAAGTAAATAGGTAGCTAGGTAAATATAGCCAGGTAGTAGATAGCTAGGACCATGCTATTAAAACCATATATACATTAAACTATATCTCACATCATTTTCTAGTCTCATACTGCATCCAGCTCTACAAGTAGAGAAATATGAGATGCCATCGCTACCACACACTGGTTCATATAGAGTAGATGTACAATTACACATTGTAGCACATGCTGAACTATCTCTACCAGATAAAGCACTAGAGAAAGAGAAACATTATTGAAAAATTATGTTACTATATTTAACATGCATATATACCCATCTGCATAAGGTGTTGTAATTCCAGCAATGCTTGGTGTCGGACAACGAAGCAGATATCCAAGTGTAGATGGAATTGTTATGAAAACAACAATTACTTGGACAAGAACCGTTTTACGACCTTTAGGTTTCCAAAGATAAATGATGAAGGCACCAGTCAATATTCCACCAACTATAAGATTAAAGTGTTATATATATATATATATATACATGTTACTGTATTAATTCCAGGGATATAATACCAGAAACAATAGATAATATTTGGATAGTACCTAAACACCTTAAGGCTGGTTCACAATATGATGCAAGGCCTTGCATTGCGTCAGTGTGTTGAATTGTGAAAATGTACGCTTCTTTTAATGCCGTCAGACGCAACATAACGCAAGAATAGGATCTGATTTTATCTTTGCGTCAACTGTGTTGCGTTAGACCAATCAGTTTTCAGAATTTTATCACAATGCAACTGACGCAAAGCAAGGCTTGCGTCATTTTGTGAAGCAGCCTTTATGGTATTAATATAGTCTGAAGTTGCATTTTGAGTTACAGTTATGCATTCAATACAATAATTCTGAAGTCTTCATCTTTAACTATATAATAAGACCAAATCTATATACAGTTATAATTAATATGCTGATATAATGTTATCCTCAATTTCATTATCCCAAAATTCATTCTTAGTTTATGTACTCACGGGCAGCTGTTATTCCTAGTCCCCCTGCTAATAGACCTGCTGTAGTTGCTGTCAATCCAAACATTGATTCTACGTACTTTGGTCCAAAAGATACTACTCCGTCTTTCACAAGGAAAATTGTGGACAATGCGACACAGGAAAACATGAATGAAGAATTCGTTAGTAGTCTTTTAATATGAATGGGAAACATTTTAACAAGAATACTTAAACTGTCTTCATTGGCATATTTCTTGGAATATATTTTAGCCATTTCTTTAGATCTTTCTTCTCTTACAAGATAACTATCAGGTAACCATTTTGGATACATCAGGAATGGAATAGACATGAACAATGATAAAACTCCCATGATAACATAACCAACCCACCAGGCACCAACCCAGGCAGGATCACTGCTATCCAATTCTGTATCCAACCACGGATCTACATAAACGGATAAAAACAAGCTTCCGATTCCAAATCCCACTGCAGGGCCAAATACACTTGATATGAAGAAAGTTCCGATATGGAGTGGTACAAATCGAGGGAATACAATCTCATCAATATAAGCAATAGCGATTGAATAAACTGGAGCTGATCCAATTCCAATTATAATCTGACTTAATAAAAATATTATATATGCACCAATGTTCCCTCCTGAGCAGTTGGCTGCCTCTTCTTCTACAGCTGACAAACATTCTTCATTTATTAATGTACCATCGGAGCTACCTCTGTACCTGCCGAAAAAAAACTGCGGAGATGCGAAAAGTAATGCACCAATACCTAGTACTATTGTGCCAATCCCCAAAAGTCGAGGCTTGTGTGACTTCCCTCCAAAATAGCTTATGAAAATAACACTGATAACGACTGCTCCATCGTAGCATCCCAACATAACACCAATCAACGTACTGCTTAATGAATATCGTGTTTCAATACTTGAGATGTTGACAGATGAAAAACCTGTAACACAAAATAGTTAAAGAACAATTCTCCACTTCTATTAAATTATTCCCAACAATGACTTTTGTATTATAGGGTTGTGAATATTTTAGTGTATTCATACACTTGAGATGGGTTTAATGACCTGTAGGGCCATCCCTATGATTGCTTTCCCACGGGTTCAACGTATGTTTATATATATATATATATGCTTGTGTCATATATGCAAATATGCATTATATATGTAGTTAAGGAAGTTGCGTCATTACGGGAGTTTGGTCAATTAATGGGTGTGGCACATAATAGAACATGTGCTCGAATCTACAGCATTGATTGATAGTCACCACAAAGCAATCACAGGGATACTCAATATATCTAGTTACAGTGTACATAATTACACTAATACACTAATTAACTATTACATTCTTCTCACCTGTCACAATACAACCCTGAATGAGTGCATACACAAACATCAGAAAAGTAAAAAACTTTTTAGAAGCAAACAGTTGTAAGAATTTTGGATGAAAAGGCCCACAACCACAGTAATATGTTTTCAGAAGCTCTGCTGGAACTTCACCAGTCTGTTGTGACTGTATACTAGTGCTTCTGTTGAACTTTAAAACCTATATGATTATTGCCAGTCTATAAATGACAGCTTAGCTAACCTCGTCTCCAGCTCCATTTTCCTTTGTCAATGTATTGTCCACTACTTCAGCTATCAATGGTGGAATCCCAAGGTCAACGGTTTCATCTGATGTTATCAGATTTTGACTCGACAATTTCCTACCTTCAACCTCCATGGATGACTAGCACTAAAATTAATAACAAATACCTGTATTGTAATGAAGCAGAGAGTGTTGATAACAATGAGCTAAGAATTATATATAAACAGGGCTGAGCTGTTCACTTCAATTTAGAACTAACACAAACTGATTTGTGGTTAACTAATTGTTGTAGTTTGTGTAGCAGACTAATTACAGTGGAATTACTCTATTTTGGACACCCTTAGCACTGGGTTTCTCTGCACAATCATAACTAAATATTATATATATATATATATATATATATATATATATGTATGTATATACAATATACTAAATGTCCTGCAGTAATTCACAACAGTTATTACTATCTTGGTATAGATACAACATGGAATATTGGACCCACTGCTACATAATTATTATACTTTTAAGATATATATTATATAATCATACATTATATGATAATATACACCTCTACATCACAATATCACTTCCAAGTATAGATTGAACATACTTTATCTTAGATTCCTTCTTGTATGAATTCAAAATCTTTGATATTCACTTGATATCATGAAAAGGAGCCAGTTGTAGAGCCAGTGAGACTAATTCAATTCTAATGCTTCTAATGCACGAGATGTAGCCAAGGTGATCAAATAACTTAATAGTGCTAGGAATCCATATTAATACAATCAGACATTCCAGACCCATAAATAATAAATTCACGAGTAAATTATACCATGAATAATTTTGTGTGTGTGCACTTTATTGTATATTTTTGCTTGTATGTATGTATGTATGTATGTATGTATGTATGTATGTATGTATGTATGTATGTTTGTATGTACACATGTATGTATGTATGTATGTATGTATGTATGTATATATATATGTCTGTTTGGTCCGTACCATTCTTGTATTCTTTGTGAAGTTAAAGGATACGTATATATGATTATATAATTATATAATTTTGTATAATTATAATGTAGATATAGGCGGTTTCTTGATGTAACCATGAATAGAAACACTTGCTTCTATAATAAATCACACCCAAACCTAACAATGATACTGCCTCAAATACGTTTATGATATAATGATCCTGCTGGAGTTACCCTAGATATGTATGAATGAATGTCCCCATATGTTTGTATGTTCCTGTGTATGGATGTTCGTATGTATGATACTATATGGCACATAAAGTTTTCTATTCCAGGAAACTGCAATTTGGCAAATTAAAATATTTAATATCCTCTGTTAAGCTAGCATATATGTATTCACAAAAGAATGCAATATTTTTTTATCAATACATGTATATAATACATTAATTTATTATATGTAAATAAATAAATCAAGACTAGTATGTACATATATGTGTGTGTAATGTAAATATTCATGTTTCATGATTTAAATATGATTTGATGATAAAATAAAGTGAAGTCAATCTTCATCTGTCTTTGGTGACTCTTCTTCATTAAAAATCGGATTCTTGGCATTTGGTACTTCAATAGCGGCATCCTTATCAGTTGCATTTTTGTCATTTGGTAATTCAGTCTCTTCTTTGCTTTCTTGTCTCTTCTTAGGATATGTCAGCCATGAAAGGAAGAACAGAAGCAGTGCTATGAATTGACAAGGCATAGCAAGTGCAGTTACATAGTAACTCAGCTTAGCATTGTCATACAACCAACAATTGCCACGTTCACCACATTCGTCTTGCCAAAGGATACACACAGAATCAAAAATTGCTCCAAAAAATAAAGGACCAGGGACAGCACCGAATGTACGCCATATAAATGACTGGACGCCAAGAGCCAATGCCCTTTGATCATCTGCTACAACCCTGTGTGAATATATGTGTGGGATGGGTACATGTATTATTAATTACTATAATTATCACAATTAATATTACTATGTTTATAAATTCCATAATTATTAATACTACCGTATATACATACGTACATATGTACCAGAGTTTTTGATATGTTTTGAAGCATGAGCCAAATTGGCTCAACAATGGTTAGTGTGTGTGCCATTTGGAATACATCTTGAGCCGATTAACAAAGAGTTAATGCTATTAGTGACAATATAATCATAATTAACTGGCCCAAAAAGAGAACTGTGCAGTGCCAATTAAAAGCTCTTACATATATATATATACATATATATATTAGATACATACATACATACATATATACATACATAGTTACATACATACATACATACATACAGACATACATACATACATACATACATTACATACATACATACATACATACATACATACATATATACATACATAGTTACATACATACATACATACATACATACATACATACATACATACATACATACATACATACATACATTACATACATTACATACATACATACATACATACATACATACATACATTACATACATACATACATACATACATACATACATACATACATACATACATACATACATACATACATACATACATACATACATTACATACATTACATACATACATACATACATACATATATACATACATAGTTACATACATACATGCATACATACATACATACATACATTACATACATTACATACATACATACATACATACATATATACATACATAGTTACATACATACATACATACATACATACATACATACATACATACATACATACATACATTACATACATACATACATACATACATTACATACATATATACATATATACATACATAGTTACATACATACATACATACATACACACGTACATACATACATGTACATGCTCACCTCAATACAAAATACTGGTAAGGTATAACAGTCATAAATCCATTAAATATTAATACTAGAAGTAAAATTAGAGTTGGAAGTATGAGAATACATGTGGACTGACAGATCCCTTCAACTGCAGTAACATCAACGGAATCACTGATAGTGTAGTTTTCAATACAGGAACAGTCTTCAAAATTCTGTAATAATTATTATAAAGATTATTTAAAGGCTACATTGACCTCAGCTACAAGTAGCTTTCTGCCTGCTGGTCTATAGAGCTTGAGTGAGTGTTCTATTGCATGCTAGGGCCATTAATTGACTGAGTGTGTGAGCTAACCCCTTGGAATGATGCAACTTTCTTAATATATATAAGAAAATATATAACTATAATAATATAAACCGCATGAAAAGAAATCATAGGGATGGCCATGTGGGTCATAAAAATGCTACATAGCATTTGAGCTAATAATCTTTCCAATCCATTGCTTCATAATTGAAGAGAATCTACTTTAAAAATTTTAATAAATGATCTGGTTTTGTCAAACATGTTACTACAGTCCTGTGTTATATCACTAATCTATCTTCATTTAGCTTACATCATCCATGGTTTTAGTGCACCCAGCTCTACAAGGAGAGAAGTATGTGATACTATCATTACCACACACTGGTTCAAATAGACTAGATGTACAATTACACATCTCGACACATATTGAACTGCCTGTGCCGGAAATAGAGCTACAGATAAATAGATAGATAGATGTATATACATATATATATATATATATTTTTATATAATATATAATTATATATATATATATATATATATATATATCTGATTCAATTCTTCTATTTGTCGAGCGTCCATCCATGTATCTGTCCATATCAATCCTCCTCCATCCATTCATCCATCCATCTATTCATCCATCCCTCCATCCATCCATCCATCCATCCATCCATCCATCCATCCCTCCATCCATCTATCCATCCCCCCATCCATCCATCCATAATTACATTCATTTACCCATCACCATAAGGTGTTGTCACTCCTGCAAGCTGTGTAACAGGACAATGTATGAGAAATGACAATAGAATAGGAATATTGACAATGACTATAATAACAATAAGTAGGATATTTCTTCTTCCTTGCCACTTAAACTTATATACCAGCACAGCTCCTACAATCACTCCGGCAACTAAACATTAATGAGATAATTAATATTATAAATATCAATTATGTTATATCATCTGCATAGATTACATACACATATACACATACATACATACATACATACTGATATGTATGTATGTATGTATGTATGTATGTATGTATGTATGTATGTCTGTATGATTGTGTTACCTGATGCAGGAATACCAACAGCTCCAGTGATGAATCCAGCATTGGATGCAGTCAGGTAGAATTGATTTTCTAAGTATTTAGGAGCAAATGAAATGAGCGCCTGAGTAAGGATATAAATAGCTGCTACACCAAATGCAGCAAAGATGAAAGAAGAGTTACCTAGTAATCGTTTAATATTAATAGGGAAAAGTTTAATAACAGATATCAAGCTCTCTTCATTATCGTATTTCTTTTTATATTTTTTGGCCATTAGTTTGATTCTTTCTTCTCTCACAAGATAACTGTCTGATAGATATTTCGGATACATAAGAAATGGAATAGATAGAAATAAAGCAAGGATTGCAACGACAAAAAACGGTATCCACCACGCTCCTACCCAACCTGGGTTAGTTTGACTCAACATTGTCTCATACCACGGATCAACGTACACTATCAAACAAAGACTACCAAGTGCATAGCCCACAGCAGGACCTAACACAAGTGCAACCCCAGCTGTTCCAATGTGTAAAGACACAAATTGAGGATATACAATATCATCAATGAATGCAACACCTACAGTGTATAGTGGTGCAGAGGCTGCTCCTAATACAAAACTTGCAATTATGAATAGTGAATAAGCAACATCATTTCCACGAGAGCAGTTGTCTACAACTGTGGCGTTACTCTGATCGTTGCATTCTTCATTTTGAAGGCTTCCGACATTCCCAACATCATATCTTCCAAATATAAACTGTGGTGAAGCAAAGAGAAAACAAGCAATGCTCAGTAATATTACACAGATGCCAAGTAGTCGTGGCTTGTGTGTTTTGTTACCAAAATATCCGGCAAAAATAACTCCCAGAAGAACGGAAAGATCGTAACAAATGATAATAATCCCAGCAGCTGTACTACTGAAACGATATCTTGTTTGGATAGTTGAGAGTACCACAGAAATAAAACCTATCAGAGAGAGAAAGAGAGACAGAGAGAGAAAGAGAAAGATCATGCATACGTTATAAAATTGGTACAGCAAACAGAAGTTTGTGCTATATATACCAACAGACAAGTCGGGTATTGAACACCCTTCTACATACACAACTGTACTATAACAGGTACTCTCTTTATACACACTTGTACAATAAATAATATTATCACAGGTGTGTGTACAAACAAACAATGAGACGGTCTGCAGTTATGTGGCTTTTCTGCTCCTGATAATATATATATATATAGCGCAGGAATGTCTAAAATGTATAATTATCACAAAACAATCCTTATATTAATGTGTTACCATAGTTACAGAAATCAAAAGGTTGGCATCTGGCTTGTGGAAGAATCAGGTTTCATGTCATATTAGCCAATTAATTAAAACATTCTCATAAACATCACACTTCGCTTTCATCTATCTAAAAGCCATTCATGTTCCCTTGATCTCTGAAAAACATTCATAACTTTAGTTTGGAATGACCAACAATCTTTTCACCTTCACTATTTTCATATAATCATCCTTCCTATTCTTTTATGTGTATACCAAATTTCAATCCATTACTTCATTATTGAGTTACAGTATAATCCTTATGACATTAAACTGTACACTATATTACATATAAGTTATTGAGTTTCAGGCATTATGAGCACAAGCAGCTACACCACAAGTAATTGATCAATGGAATGAATTTTTGTCTGTGTGGATGACCCCAAAGAGTACTGGCAAATAAAGGTGCTAAATCTCCACAATATACAACAGGAGGTACTGGTAAAGAAAATATTACCGTACAAGGCTACATATCAGCATAACTACATACACTACAACTATGTCACTTGTTTTAGTTTGGTAACTCAAAGTCTCTCTTAGTAAAAATGACATGTGCTTATATAAGTAGTTGTTGGAGACAATTAGGTAAATCTTAGACAGACAATAGTCTACATTAAGTATACCTTAACATAACTAGACAGAAGATAGTCGTACATTAAGACAATTAGGTATAATGCTATTACACTTTGCAAGAAACAGTGAAACTACTTTGTGCTTAAACGTTTGTTGAAGACTATTTACTATAAAAATACTAATTCATGTTAAAATAAACAAATAATTTTTAGCGATATAAGATACCATTTTCAGATCATTAGAAAAAACGGTACCTTGAGTAAATGACACAGATTAAAACCCTACTCACAGATGGTTCAAAATTAAAATTAGTCAGAAGCTCTCAGCTTCCATGCTTAGCACAGGGTAGTCCGGTACTCACCCTTTCGCACAAAGGAGGAAGGGTCTGGTGACATACATAGGGTAATGTTATGTTCTGTAGCAACATTCCTGCTACATTGCTATTTTGTAATTACGTAGGCACAATTAGCATTCCTACACAAGAAGATGGCGAAATACAGTTGATTCTGTGCATGCTTTAATTGCATTCCATTTACATGAGTATGTCACCAGACCCTTCCTCCTCTATTGAACGCCAAACCCTTCAAAAATACGGAGCACTTCAAGTCGACTTCAGAATGTTTCAAGTCGACTTGAGAACCTCAAGTAGGCTTGACAACCTTCTCTCAAGTCGGCTTGAAAACTAATGCTGTAGAGGATAAACGTAAAACCCAGGAAATAGGGTCCCTTGGTCGTATATCCTAGAGTTAGCTTTGTATCAGTAGGGTCCCCATCAGACTATATCCACTCGGGGACCCTACCGATACAAAGCTAACTCTAGGATGTACGACCAAGGGACCCTATTTCCTGGGTTTTACGTTTATCCTCTACAGCATTAGTTTTCAAGCCGACTTGAGAGAAGGTTGTCAAGCCTACTTGAGGTTCTCAAGTCTACTTGAAACATTCTGAAGTCGACTTCAAAAGCTCCGTATTTTTGAAATGTTTGGCGTTCCATAGTCCTCTATGCAAAGAGATAGGTACCAGACTATGCACAGGGAGACATCTCTCCTGCACTCTTCAACTCCATCTACATATTAATAGTAACCATTTAGTGAGATTAGTAAGTAAACTGGTATATATATATATATAAATGATCTAAAGAACATGAAATCTAATTTCACTAACCTGATGCAACAGATGCTAGAAGACAGGTGAAAGAGAAGAACAAAAATGTAAAGAACTTCTTCTTTGCAAATACTTGTAACCATTTGGGATGACAAGGACCACATCCAAAATAATAAGT
>OX345641.1:7489064-7519064 GCA_947044365.1 Petrosia ficiformis | reverse complement strand
GAACTCTTACTAATAATAGAACTGTTGCTAAAGATAGAACCGTTACTAATAATAGAACTCTTACTAATAATAGAACAGTTACTAATAATAGAACAGTTACTAATAATAGAACTGTTACTAATAATAGAACAGTTACTAGTAATAATTATAATAATAGAATATTTCATGTTTTTCATAACAGGAAAAACTTTCTGAACGAGAGCAAAAGATGAAATCTATTACTAAAAGCATAAGAGCTCGTCAGCAAGCTAGAGATGAACCAGGTGATATTATTAACTATAACTAAACCCTAGACAAATACGTTAAACAGAGGGAAGGGAAGAAGAGGGTATTCCCCTCTCAACTGTAGTTCCAATTTACCTCAACACATGCATTTCATGTACACACCCATATTATATCGACAGAACGTTTTCCTATACTTAAACAGTATATTACCAATTGATGTTAGCATTAATTCATTTATGACCCATTATCATAATTAAATATAGATTCTAAATTACAAATGTAGTATATATATGATGTACATGTATATACCATACAATTACTACTGTATCTATCTATCTATCTATCTATCTAACTATCTATCTATCTGTCTATCTATCTATCTACCTATCTATCTACCTATCTATCTATCTACATGTATCTATCTATCTATCTATCTATCTACCTATCTATCTATCTTTCTATCTACCTATCTATCTATCTATCTATCTATCTACCTATCTATCTATCTATCAATTAAATATTTATATTTTATTTTTATAGTACGTAAAGCTGCCATTTTATCCAATGCTCCTCTCCCTCCCTCTCGTCATCGGAGAAGTCATGCACAGTTTGGAAACTCCTCATTTTTTAAAAGTGGGAGTGGTTTAAACTCATCACCTGGGCGAAGTGGTAAAAACCTCATGAAACAAACCATGCAAATGGCGAAAACAAGGTTTCTATGTTAATTCGTCTGTTTATCCATCAATTCATTCATTCATTCATCCATCCATCAATCCATCCATTCTTCTGTCAGTCCATCTATTTATCCATTTATTTATTCATTATGTATTCATTGAAGTATTATTCAATGCATACATAATGAATAGTTCTATTATTAGTAACAGTTCTATTATTAGTAACTGTTCTATTATTAGTAACAGTTCTATTATTAGTAATAGTTCTATTATTAGTAACAGTTCTATTATTAGTAACAGTTCTATTATCAGTAATAGTTATATTATTAGTAATAGTTCTATTATTAGTAACAGTTCTATTATTAGTAACAGTTCTATTATTAGTAACAGTTCTATTATTAGTAACTGTTCTATTATTAGTAACAGTTCTATTATTAGTAATAGTTCTATTATCAGTAACAGTTCTATTATTAGTAACAGTTCTATTATCAGTAATAGTTATATTATTAGTAATAGTTCTATTATCAGTAACAGTTCTATTATTAGTAATAGTTCTATTATTAGTAACAGTTCTATTATCAGTAATAGTTATATTATTAGTAATAGTTCTATTATCAGTAACAGTTCTATTATTAGTAATAGTTCTATTATTAGTAACAGTTCTATTATTAGTAACAGTTCTATTATTAGTAATAGTTATATTATTAGTAACAGTTCTATTATTAGTAACAGTTCTATTATTAGTAACTGTTCTATTATTAGTAACAGTTCTATTACTAGTAATAGTTCTATTAGTAACAGTTCTATTACTAGTAACAGTTCTATTATTAGTAACAGTTCTATTACTAGTAATAGTTCTGGCACAACTAAAGCCTTTCATTTCATGATAATTTGTTTCTCCTCTTCACTTATAGACACATGATGATGTCTTCTAGACCAGGCAGGAAATAGAAACGATATTGTGTTATAATTAAAATGTTTTATTTTTAATTTTGTTCACTAATTACAGTCTCATGATCCTCTGAAGATCAATAAAATTTATAATTAATAAATGATATTTATTAAAATTAGTACAGATGAAGTACATATTATATACTTATCCATCCATCCCATCCATCCCATCCATCCATTCATGATTCATCCATCCATCCCATCCATCCCATCCATCCCATCCATCCATCTACATGTACATGTATTCATTCATCTATTCATGCATCCAATATCCATCCATTCATTTCCACTTGTGAAATAGTCTGGGTGTGTAGGTGCATCATTCCTGAGTTAACTATCCAGTTGAAGGAGTATAAGATGTTGTAGATATTGTAGGAGACTGAAATCTTGTAGTAGATATTATGTATTATGTACATTTCACATCAAACATACTGTATTGAAATTTAACAGCATGTCTTCATTATGTACATATACATACAAACATACATACACGATATACATACACATACATATAATATTATAGCTATACACATAGCTACCTACACATACACATATATAGCTACCTACAGATATACAGTACTGTTTATTCAGCATTATTAATTTTTTTCACAGCCTCCAAGATTTTTACAACGTCTGCTGCATTATCACCAAATTCTTTAGAGTGATATTCATACAATATACCTTGATCACCTGGTCCTATAATTATATTGAATAATTAGCAATTAATGAATGAACATGCAATATGAATCTGATTTCACTCGTACACAAGTGACACAACAGTTGGTACAATAAGTAGTATGTATTAGTGAAAGCACTGGTGTGAGTGCTATAGCACGAGGGGGTGGAGTTGAGAACTTTATATAGCACAAGGTGTAGCCAAGTGCTTCGTAAATTCTGACTTACCAACTACCAACGTAGATCCCAGGAGAGTACCATCACCCTTCATGTTGCCATGGATACCACGTCTATATGCACGGTAACCACTTGTATATGTTTGAATTCTGAAAAGACCTGTGAAGACAAATATCACTTTGTAAATAGCATTAGTATTTTAGCTTTTATAACGTGATAATAATTAGTCTACAATAGCTCATCAAGTTGTGTATAATTATATAATACATACATACATGCATACATACATACATACATACATACATACATACATACATACATACATACATACACATTACATACATACATACATACATACATATTACATACATACATACATACATACATACATACAAACATACATACATACATACATACAAACATACATATTACATACATACATACATATATACATACATACATATGTACATACATACATACATACATACATACATACATATTACATACATACATTGTGTGTGCGTGTGTAGTAGTAGTTGTATAGTGTTCATATACCATTAACACTACAGGGTATATATCCTATAGCTTTTATTAAAGTTATGGATATGTGATACAACTGTATTGCGTATCGCTGCTAAAAATATCACGATATTTGAAATAATAATGACAGTGCTTATAAATGTCATGTTTAGTTGAAATGGTAATAGAAATCAATGAAAGTTATGCACACTAGCTTGTTATAATTGATTT
This sequence comes from Petrosia ficiformis, assembly GCA_947044365.1. NCBI lineage: Eukaryota > Metazoa > Porifera > Demospongiae > Haplosclerida > Petrosiidae > Petrosia > Petrosia ficiformis. The sequence goes on along the minus strand of OX345641.1, from coordinate 7,515,612 downwards.
TAGGTGTAAAATTAGACAAATGGGAAAAACCAGGTTTACTAAACTGCCCAGTCCAGTGTATCGATACACTGAAAAGCCAATATTGTATCACAACACTGAATGAAAATATCGATATTTCAGTATCGGATACATATAGCACATCACTAAATACAACTGACCTAATAGACTAATCCTGGATTGAGTTGGACCATAGAAGGTTTTCTAAGAGAAAGGAGATAACTAAATGCATTATTTGTTATATACAGTTCATAATATCGCTCTTAATTATCTTGTTGGGAAATGTCAATAGTCGGCCATTTTATTATCAATTAGTTATTAGGATATGTAGATGTATTTATACAACACTGGAAAATGTGATTGATTTATTAAGGTTAAGTATACTGGATTGGATAGAGCACATCGATTAGGACATCATGAGATAGTTGAATATAATTATAGTTATTAAAGCACATTAATACATCACATACCTTATGAAATTAAAATATGTACTTTAAGTTATACTAAAACCCCTTTTAGTAAGACATTTTGACTTTAATTAATTAAACTATAACTAACTAAAATGAACATTGGCCAATAATAGCACTTTTAGTTAGTTAACTAAAACTTAAACGCTTTTAGTAAGCCTAATATTATTTTAGTTAATTAACTATAACTAATAAACTAGACATACTATAACTATAACTAAAAGTGGTCATTATTGCCATACTATATAAAGTCATCACATCTTAATTTTGAGGTCATCATGAATCTGAATACACTCTTGAGGTTACCTTTCCATCAAACAATAGATCTCCTTTTAGATATTGCTTGAATTGCTCCGCCCCTTCTTCCTCATGTAGTATACCGTATAAAGGAATATGTAACTTCTCCAACTGTGGACGCAGAGAGGAGATATCTGTTGCCTCCTGACAGATAGATAGATAGATTGGTACATACATACATAAAAATGAAGATTGAATTCAAACATAATTATAATTATTCAACAACATATATGTGTAGATAGATAGATAATTAGAACATGTCACCACCACATACACACCTCTCTACACAAAGGTCATCCTGGTCTCCGAACTACCATTATCACAGCCCCATTGTTATTCCACAGGTCCTTCCCATGGACCGTACGACCACTACCATCCAAATATTTCAAAACACCCTGCTCCAATTGCTTTAAATTAAATGGAGATCTCTTTGGTACAGCAAATGGAGAGTTAGCAATGAGAATAGCTGCTCCTACAGTGGCTGCTGCAGTAGTAAAGATCACTTTACTCCATGTCCATACCATGGCAAATAGCACTACATATGACATGAGGAAGGAATAAATTAATTATTCATAGTTAGTATATTCATAGATTAGTTGTAGCAGGAGAGCCCCACCCTGGATATCAAATATGGGAGCTAGTGAGCTGTTATTCTTTGTTGTGTGTACAGGTCTGTGTGTATCTCTAACAGGAGCACAAAGGTATGTCTTAATTAGGATGAATTAATCTTCACTTGGCTATGCATGCATCTGTCCCATCCATTACAAACTGCTTATTTTTATACCAGTATTTAAGCTCACATACACTGGCTATTCTTGTGGCAGTAGTCATTGACTCTAACATATCATCCTTTTGTAGGTTAAAATAAGGGTGCACTAGTGACCTAGTGGTAAAGAGCTGGTCTGTCAATCGAAAGGTTGCAGGTTCAAGCCCCACTAGTTGCAGCCTGGGTATTTTTTCACCCATGAGTATATACAATAACATGTATACTCAGCTCTACCCACACCAAGTGTACTTAAAGGGTGGCAGTGTTGTTGTGGGTTTGTTGTGTCACTGCGCCAACTGGACCTTATAAAGCCAACAAGTGGCAGTGTTATTGTGGGTTTATAAAGCCAACAAGTGGCAGTGTTGTTGTGGGTTTGTTGTGTCACCTCACTAACTGGACCTTATAAACCCAACAAGTGGCAGTGTTATTGTGGGTTTGTTGTGTCACCTCACTAACTGGACCTTATAAACCCAACAAGTGGCAGTGTTATTGTGGGTTTATAAAGCCAACAAGTGGCAGTGTTGTTGTGGGTTTGTTGTGTCACCTCACTAACTGGACCTTATAAACCCAACAAGTGGCAGTGTTATTGTGGGTTTGTTGTGTCACCTCACTAACTGGACCTTATAAACCCAACAAGTGGCAGTGTTGTTGTGGGTTTGTTGTGTCACCTCACTAACTGGACCTTATAAACCCAACAAGTGGCAGTGTTATTGTGGGTTTGTTGTGTCACTGCGCCAATTGGACCTTATAAACCCAACAAGTGGCAGTGTTATAGTGGGTTTGTTGTGTCACCTCACTAACTGGACCTTATAAACCCAACAAGTGGCAGTGTTATTGTGGGTTTGTTGTGTCACTGCGCCAATTGGACCTTATAAAGCCAACAAGTGGCAGTGTTATAGTGGGTTTGTTGTGTCACCTCACTAACTGGACCTTATAAACCCAACAAGTGGCAGTGTTGTTGTGGGTTTGTTGTGTCACCTCACTAACTGGACCTTATAAAGCCAACAAGTGGCAGTGTTATTGTGGGTTTGTTGTGTCACCTCACTAACTGGACCTTATAAAGCCAACAAGTGGCAGTGTTGTGGGTTTGTTGTGTCACCTCACTAACTGGACCTTATAAACCCAACAAGTGGCAGTGTTATTGTGGGTTTGTTGTGTCACTGCGCCAATTGGACCTTATAAAGCCAACAAGTGGCAGTGTTATAGTGGGTTTGTTGTGTCAATTAATTAGCCAACAGTTTCATCGCTTGAGAGTAGCTTGTATATGTGAGCTACAGATTAATAGCAAGTTCTTTTGAAATCAATAGTTCTTATTAATTTGATTTACTCGACAATATTATTTCATTTAGTGACAATGAAGAAAATAACATTATTAAATTCAATTCACTTACGATTGCATTGCTAGTATTGGCAGCTGTTCTTCTGAGTGTTATATTGGGGTTATGGATATTTTTCTGCTGCCTACTAAAACGAACTAACAATAAATATAAAAAGACTATGAAACCTCAAAATGAACTTGATATTGAGAGAGAAGTATGGAAAGAAGTAAATAGACATGTTTACATGTATCTATGTATGTACATATGTATGTATGTATGTATGTATGTATGTATGTATGTATGTATGTATGTATGTATGTATGTATGCAGCATGCATGTATGTATGTTCTACATATTTAAGTATCTAAAGTATTGTTCTAATCATTATGTTATACAAAAGGAATCTGATAACTTCGAAATTAATCAATTTATTGACGAAACTTCAGAAAGGAGCAGTGACTGCTATAGTCACCAATTTGAAGAAGAAGAAACAGACATTTCGTATCAACCTACACATCATCATCTACCAAGGGAACAGCAATATAGAATGTTAAATACATTTTATAATTTACCACAAGATGAGCAGATTAGGACAAGACAAGAATGCAAAGATGAAGACACAGAAGAGAGTAGTAGTGATGAAGATAATGAGTCCAGTGAATCTCTGTCTGATTCAAATGTGGAAGATATTCTAAAACAGTATTTGACACATCTACCAAGAATTCGCAACACTACTAACAAGCCACAGCAGAGTTTAGAGTCCAGAGAGAAGTCATCTACTTTTGAAACACCCTATGTACCACATCAGCACACATCCATCCACCAACAAGTGGAGTTTGATCGTACCAGGCATTCTAATGGCGTATATATACATCCTTCTCTACGACAATACACAGATGTGTCCATTAATCGTCCATCAAAACAAACACAATATTTGCAAATACAACATCCACTATCTGTGTCTCAATCATACAACAGATCACAATATCAAGAGACTCCACTGAACATAGTATCACACAATCTGCCTCACTATAATTATTTATAACTAAACTAGTACTAAACAAAGAACTGTATATTGTGTGACAATAACAGTCTTTGTAGTGACTTATCACTGAACTAAAATATACATAGAAAAGTACCGAATCTATTTTGGATTTTGTTGTTATAATTAATATTTGTGAAGGCCTTTATTAGTAAATTATAATCACGAAACAAGTGAACAGTCACACTGCATGGACCCAAAGATAGCTGCAGAATGAGAGTTCCACTTGCATTATTTTCACACAAACACACACACACATAAATGTGAGTTTGTTGATGTTGTTCAATAGTGATGAGTCCAAGTCACAGTAACTGTTTTACATGTTGTACAGTATCATGTATCTTATCCTCACTACCACAAGCCTTATATATACTATGAAGAAGTCATTCCAAAGATTCATATTTGGGAAGAATCAGTTCCACTAGAAGGAGCTATAATTGCATTCATAGATTAGTTGCAGCAGGAGAGCCCCACCCTGATTTCAAATATGGGAGCTAGTGAGCTGATATCCTTTGTTGTGTGTACATGTCTGTGTGTATCTCTAACAGGAGCTCAAAGGTAATATTATACATGTGTTATAATTACAACAGAAAGAATATAATTATTTATTAGTTTTACCATGCATCTTCATTTATTTGTCCCTATGTCAGCTCAGGTTTTTCAATATTTCATCTATTCATTTATGCATCTATCTATTCTTCTAATCTCAACAATTCTTCATCTACCCATACATCCATTTCTCGCATCTATCCATAAATCCTTTCATCTATCTATCCATACATCCATTTCTGCATCTATCCATACATCCTTTCATCTATCTATTCATTCATTCATCAATTCATTCATCCATACTTAACTTTCTCTACTTTCATTTTATTAGTCATCCATACTTAACTTTCTCTACTTTCATTTTATTAGTCATATCTCTCTACTCATCCACTCCATTGTTCTATGCTATATAGCATTCATGTATTCAATATCATTTCAATAGTGGTGATGAAGAAAGTTCCAGCATTAGTTTTGATGAAGTTACGATTGCAGTACTGATACTGGCAGGTTTCATTGTGTTAGCCATTTTTGGATCATGGGTATATTTCTTTTGTCAAATGTACAGAGTCGATAAAAATTATAAAAGAGAAATAAAAATGATAAGGCCCACAAATCGACTTCATAATAATCCACAACAACAGCTTAATATTGAGAGAGCAATAGAGAATCAACAGAATATGTGGAGACAAGTGAAAAGAAATAATCAAACACGTCATTCAATAGTAAGAATATCTGTATGTATATATGTATGTATGTATGTATGTATGTATGTATGTATGTATGTATGTATGTATGTATGTATATAGTTATGTATGTATGTATGTATTATATGTATGTATGTATGTATGTATGTATATATATGTATGTATGTATATATGTGTGTATAATTGTATATATGTATGTATGTATATATGTATGTATGTATGTGTGTATAATTGTATATATGTATGTATGTATATATGTATGTATGTATGTATGTATGTATAATTGTATATATGTATGTATGTATGTATGTACATATGTATGTATATATGTATGTATGTATATATGTATGTATGTATGTATGCGTGTATGCATGTATGTATGTATGTATGTATGTTTGTATATATGTATGTACATACATACTCACTATGTGTATGAATATTGGTAATACATTATTATTTCTATACAGGGTGAAGATGTCAATGATGAAAGGATAGAGAGGAACATACCGACAGAGCAGGACTATAGTCAACAATTTGAAGAAGAAACTGACATTTTGTATCAACCCACACATCATCATCTACCAAGGGAACAGCAATATAGAATGTTAAATACATTTCATCATTTACCAGAAGATGAGCAGATTAGGACAAGACAAGAATGCAAAGATGAAGACACAGAAGCGAGTAGTAGTGATGAAGATAATGAGTCCAGTGAATCTCTGTCTGATTCAAATGTGGAAGATATTCTAAAACAGTACCTGACACATCTACCAAGAATTCGCAACACTACTACTAACATGCCACAGCAGAGTTTAGAGTCCAGAGAGATTTCATCTACTTTTGAAACACACTATGTACCACATCAGCACACATCCATTCACCAACAAGTGGAGTCTGATCGTACCAGGCATTCTAAAGGCGTATATATACATCCTTCTCTACGACAATGCACAGATGTGTCCATTAATCGTCCATCAAAACAAGCACATCCACTCTCTGTGTCTCAATCTTACAAAAGATCACAATATCAAGAGACTCCACTCAATATGTTGAGAGTATCAGATAGTCCTCCGCATTATGATGATTTATAATACGAAACAATAAACTACATTGTGTAATAATAGTTGTGGTGTTTAAAATGTAACGATAATTCGATTTGAAATTATCGCTCACAGGTCTTATTAATTTTAGTGATACACTATGTATGTACTAATAACCACATGTACAGCTAGTTTTATATCATGTTGTTACCATAGCAACATTTCAACCGCATTACATAATGCTGTCAACTTGTATGTCGTTTTGTTACTATAAATAGTGTGTTGGTTTTGTTACTATTTACAGTAGTGAGAATTACACGAAGGAACCATCACAAGTTGATGTAATCAGTCCCTATGCAAGATTAGCTGAGATAAAGTGGCAGTACAGATATAATTCACATGATACTCAAATGTCATTGGTTGATTCCTCTGGTTGTAATTGCATAGGGTTCAAGCAACCTAAAAAGGACAGTACACAGACAAAATTATCATCCTCACTTTCACATATTTGTTGCCATGGTAACTGAACTACGCTGTGACTCACAGCAATGTTGCCAAATGTGTTATGAATTAATTGTAAAATCTTTTAATGTACAAAATCGTAACATCAAATAATAATAATCATAACATGACAAATATTGTAAGATAAAGTCGTCATTTTCCTTTTTTAGATTTCAACTTCTTGAGATAGAACTCCAGTTCTTTACCCTCCAAAATATATCCATCACATCTCCCACTCTGACCAGGTCTGGATGAAATGCATGCTACATATAGAAAAGAAAACAACAGCATAATAGTGATGTGGAATTAGCTTGTTAGATAACGATTATCAACTATTTTACAAAATAGGTGTATATGTATTGATAATATTATTCAAAGCTCCATCCATCCATTCATGATGAAATTTTGAACAAATAGATGTTCATAATTAACATGGTAGGCCTATTCACTACGTTGATACCTGACCTGTTATTACATATTACAACATGGGCATTAAATAGAACTAATCACAGCATATGCCATGCATTGTAATTACCAACTTTAGTTCTCGTGTCACTTGTGAACTCATCTAATCTTGCTACATCACTTGTATACTCACCATATAATCTTCCAGTTAAAAACTGTTCTTCGACATGAGGATCCACTTTAGCCATTGGTTTTCGACGACTTATCTTCCGTAGTAAATGTTTTGATCTTTTCTTTGTCAGGACATCATCCTCAGGAGCCTTCTCCTAAAAATGATAATAAAGGAAAGTCAGTTTAATCGTATACACAGATAAGCATTATTTTATTGCAAATTCTAATACCTCAATATACATGTAACCAGAGTTCTCGTTAGGCTTTTTTTTGAAGGGTACAGAACCCTTCTTAACATGAAAAGTACCCTTCTTGAACTATATACTAACATATTATATATACAACACACTAGACGAACCAGCTTGCTCAACAGGTTGTTTACTGCTATCTGTTTGAAGCTGTAGTTGATAGCCATTATAGCCTAGAGTCTTCTGACTGACATCTATCCTCGGTTTCTCTTTAGAAATCTTGACATGCTGTAAATGAAACTCACGTGGTCAAACTTGGTGGGCGTGTTCATGAATGATTAATAAGCTAAAAAAATTTCCACTCGCAAAGCGCACGTACCCTTTTTACATAAATTTCTGGTGAGAACCCTGCATGTAACTAAATATCATACCACTGTAATCAGCAATGCATTGGAATAACACATGTAATACATGTATACGTTGTACTATAGCCTCATCAAAAACCACACCTCTTTTTTTGAAGTTTTTTTTCTGCCAATTGGAAGAACATAATGAGATTCATACCTAATTAAAAAAACATTACATCACATGATTAGCATGTTGTGGATCACATGACATGGCTGAATAGCAAACGTAGGTGTAATGGCAGATATTCCAACACCGATCATACACATGTATCAGTGTTTTTCATAAGCTCATATGGCACACCATTGGCCCAAAGAGCTTCTTATTTGGCACTGCACAGTTCTCTCTTTGGGCCAGATGGCGCAGTTAATTATGATTATATTGTCACTAACAGCATTAACTCTTTGTTAATAGGCTCAAGATGTATTCCCAATGGTGCACACACTTACCATTTTTGAGCCAATTTGGCCCATGCTTCAAAACTTGTCAAAAACTCTGATGTGTATATAACTTTAACCAAACATCAATAGACTCACCATTGTCTAAATGGAGTACTATCTATCTGTACTATACAGTTCTTCACTAAAGTTTTGGTACGAACTAATTCATTATTACTAGCATTATAAATCACATCCAGTACACGTGTTTTGCGACTGATAGCTGGAATGACAGAAAATTGTATTAATAGATAAATAGATAGATAGATGAAAAATTACCTTCTGAGCCCCATGAATAATTACCATGATCTAATCGCAGAGCCCTGTATTTTTTGTTACCCCCTCGTGTTCTGACTGTATGAATTCTTTTCTGTCCAAGCTACATAATTAAAATATTATAACAATAGTTATAGTACAGAAACATATGTACACGCACATATACATATACAGACACACACATATACATATGTACACATGCATGTACAGACACACACACACACATGTACACGCACATATACATATGTACACATATACATGTACATCCATACACATGTACACAAACACATATACATGTACATATACATACACAGTGACACACATGTACACATATACACACACACACATGTACACATACATGTACATACACACACATGTACACACACACACATATATACACTAGTACATACTCAACTGCAGTCAGTAACGGGTGACTATTGTCAGCAAATTTACTTTCAGACGGGGAAAGAAATTTATCATCACTCTGCAGACCCAGCCATCCAAACTAAATTAAATTATACATTCACAAAAGGAGGCAGCCAGGAATTGAACCAATGAATTAGATCGTACTGCTAACATTACCCATACCCAGAGTTTAACATCTAACTTTACCACATTAGAAGTCCATACATAGTTACTGGATCCATTCTTAGTGACGGGTGAATTAATGGTATTTGAGTACAATACTACTTGTGAAATTACATCCAAATTTAAAATCTATCATATAGACGTTAATTTATCAGTATTGATTTCTAATAATACCAGGAACTTCAGATACTGATATTGCCCATCACTGCACACTGCCACTTGATCACACCAATACTACACAATGAAGTATTTTTATAATTACCTTCGTATTAGCTGATGGTCTACCTAGCTCAAATTTTCTTTTTTTCCTGAGTGGAGTCTTCTTTCCTCCTGTTTTTCTGCGTTTGTGCCAGCTGTCCCTGGAAATACCTAAGTAGAATATGTACTATAAACTACATGTTGACTAATTTTCGTGTTGGATTAAACACACATACTCGAGAAATAAAAGGATAACACTTACCCATTCTCTATCAACGTGATAGGGGGAAGAGAAACGTGAATAATACGCATGCGCAGATATAACAATATTCACGTGGTAGAAATAAGGCTTGTACAGACGCTCACTTCTTCTTTGATCTTTCATTTAAGATCAACATAAACTAGACAACATTGTTGCTTGTAACAGTTACATGCAACACTTCTTGGAAAATGCTCAATGATGTTGCAAGTGTTGTATGTAACTGGTACAAGCAACAGTGTTGTTTAGTGTTTGTGGGCTTATATTCGCAAAACATTGAAAGCAACCCTATTGATTACTTATGCTCGGGTAGGGTGAACTTAAGCTTGTTGCATCAGAGTGGTTAGTGTAGTGTTGCTAGGTACATTCACAATCTTATTATATGCCTGCTTTTTCAGTTTTACATAGTGCTTTCTCATTTTTATTTAATGTTTTAATCATCATTATTTTTTAGAATAACAGCAAAAAGTATTTTGCTAAATGCAAATAATGAAAGCAACAATGATTAGCTATACAGCTTTAGTAATTATAAAATTAATACTATAATACATAGCAACAGATACTGTTCAGCTTGGTCAAGTTTGTCTAAATCTCTACTTTTTGATCACAATATCAGCACACTGGTAAAACACTGCAGGAGCATCTGGGTTATGTGTGACATAAGTCAATTGCATCACTTTGCCTTCACTGTAAGAAAAAAATAAATTAACCATTTTGTATTCGATATTAATTTGCTTACTCTGGCATGGTCACATTAACTGTGTAATACTGAAGAGTTTTGATATCAGCAGAGTCTTCCACTTTGGATAGTGATTTGTCTCCTATCTTTATCTCCCAATATCCCTATCATAAATGATTTATAAATTATATAGCATATACAATATACGGGGTATAACCCGGGTATTACTTATCAATGTATGTATGAATGTATGAAGTGTTCTGCCCACACTGGTCAAGAATAACCACCACTCAGATGAATTAACCACCTCTCAGATAATACATATATGGGCTACTGAGATAGAATAAGTATAAACTCCACTAAATGCAATGTCTAAATATCTCGGGCAGAACACTGGTATGTATGTATGTATGTACACTGCAAAAGTAAAATTGTTAAAATATGGTTAGCACATTTGCAAGGAAAGGTGGAAATTATAATTTAATTGGTCGTGTAGGTTATTATGATTATAATGTATGGTGATATACATGTAAGTATAATTAAATAATTATAATTTAATTTCCTTATCTTGTCTAATAGTAGTAGAATAAATATTTAATTAAATCATTGTAGGTCCTTCTTTGTGCATCTAATATGAGATATTAGACATGATAATTGGTAGATACTACTTTATCATGCAGTCATAGTGACTAATTAAATTATAATTTGCATCCTTGCAAATGCATGGGCTAGATAATGCATTTATTTAACCACAATTCTATTTTTACACATATGCATGTATTTATATATCTACTTGTATGTATGTATTGCATTGCTAACTGGATCTTTGGAATAAAAGTGATCCAGGTTTTTCTGCCAGACAACATTGTATTTCTTTCCAGCACTTGGAGAAAGAAGGAAAGAAAGAATAATTAATATAGCTGGAAGAATAATAATTATCATAAAAACAAACTAACTCGTAGTATGCTGCTGGTGGTCCTGCTTTGTCTTCTCCACCACAAGGAGAAGACTTTATTTTTAAGCATTCATCAGCACCTATAATAGAATATTATACAAAATTTAAATATATATATAACTGATGTTTTGTTCATTCGGTGACTTTGTTGGCCTCAGTACACATTTTAAAAGTATTTGCACAGCAACCCATGATTGATTACTATATATAGGTAGATGTTTTTAGAGTTCATCCATGTGGTATTGGGAAGTAATACCATTGTAGTTTCCAATTTAACATCAGTAATATAATTACGTATTCGATTGAAGAAATTATCTATAGAGTGATTAATATTGTAGCTACAGTGATGCTAATATTATAATACTACTGAAAATGTACATTCATGTATGATATTATACCAGCAATTCTAAGTGTCCCAGCTGGGAACCCTCCTCTCTGCTGTGGAGTTATCAGGCAGGCATGGGCTGCAACATATGCCACAAGGCATGCAAATACTAAAAGAGTCTTCATTTTGTGTTGCCAGAAGTTGGGATGAGAGACTAACAGTTGTAGAAGCTGTAGATTATCACCTTTCAACTGAAAATCTTCAATGGTCAGGTGATTTTTATGCAGAGGTGTAACAGAATAATTATTATAATAATTTTTTATATAGTTATCATGATGTATTATACATGTATAAATTTATGTATTATATTGCGTGTATGTATAAAATGTTATGGCATGTTACAACATCAACTGCATAGAAGCTCATGATTTTCATTATATGAGTCACAGGACTATCATGACAAATTAACAGTAATATAATTACTATGAGAAATATATTTTTAGAGTTTGGTAAACTATGACAACAAAACAGATAAAACTATCAGCAACATAATGTGCAATATCCTATAAAATTATTCTTTCTTCTTAGTGGTACAAGACAGGCATAACGTCTCTTTAGGCAACAACAGGAAATTCCCATAGCTTTGTGCATATAGTCTCAGACTAGTGTGTGTACTTTTTATAAATTCTATGATGTTCATTTATATTCATAAATGTTGTATTTCTCGGATAACAGCGACTATCTAACTATTTATTTTAACACTCTAACTCCATGGTACAGTGCCACAAACATGCTCATGTACAGGTATTAATTAATTAGAACACTTGTGCCTAGGAGACGCTTTAGGACAGTCATTATACTGGTGTACGCATTAATTTAATTGCCTGTGTATTCAACAAGGATATAATAGAAATAAGATATATAATCTACTATCATAAATTATAATCATTATTAATATGTATATATGCAGGTCAGCAGTATGTTCGTTCACATCAGCAGGTGTATATACATGTTTAGCGACGCCTTCGACGGATCCCAACATCAGCACACTGGTAGAATACTGCTGGAGCATTGGGATTTTTAGTGACATATTTCAGCTAAAATAATAGAATATTTTTAAAATAATGCATGCATATATGTAAGTCTTGTTGTGATGTGAGATGAGCTAATTTTATGTTACGTAAGTACACAAACCTGCAGAGCATAGTAGTATTCATCTTCTCTATAGATAATTTAAAAATGCATAATCAACATTTTAAAATTAATCACTTACTCTACATCTGGTATTGTAATGTTCACAGTGAGATCTTGCAGATCGTAGATGCGAGGTGAATCATCTACCCTGGCAAGAGGCTCTACCGGTTCTTTATCATTTTGCAACAATTTAATTTCAAAGTAACCCTGTTTAATTTCATGAAATCAAATACATTATTATAAGCTGTATGCTAGCACATACATGTATATACAAATGTATGTATATATGTATGTATGCATGTATGTATGTATGTATGTAATGTATGTGTGTATGTATACATGTATATATGTGTGTATGTATGTATGTACGTATGTAATTATGTGCGTATATGCACTAACAGGATCATCTGCATAGTAATGATCCAGATTTTTCTGAAACACAACATTGTATGTCTGCCTAACACTAAAGGATAATAGTTAATTTGTGACTAATATAATACATAACCAATATTAATAACTGACTCAAAAGTAATCCCAGCACTTCCTCTGGGAACTCCGCCACAAGGTGCACCATTTATTTTAATGCAAGAGTCAGAACCTACAAATATTAATGATATGTGTACATGGACTATTATACTTTGAGTGTTGTCCAGTCACTGCATGCATGTATGCATTGAAGTGTTGATCAGTAAAATGATCAGAGGCATTATTTTGGAGGTCAGGGAACTGCACTAGCCTAGGCCTATTAAAATGCCTAACGTAACATCGTGTTTTTAAGAAAGAAAAGATTTGTAGAAGTTTTATGCAATGAAAGATAACTTGCTAAGGAAGTTGCATCATTCCCGCATCATTCCAGGGGGCTATCTCAAGCACTCAGTCAATTAATGGCCATATAGCATGTATTGAGTAAATAATATTGATTTAAATAATGATGTACACTTGACATGATTGGAACATATAATTAATGTTTATACCTACCAGCTTTAGTAAGATCACCTCCTCTGATTCCTTCTCTTTGTAGTGGACTAATTAGACAAGTGTGAGCAGTGACGTAAGTCACAAGACATGCCACTAGTATGGAATATTTCATCTTTCTCTCTTAACCCGATAGGGAAACAAATGCAGAACTTGTGCGAAAATGTCTACTCTTTGACTTGCTGTTTTTTTAGGGTTGTAATGTGCTTAAGTTTTTATACTATATTATATAATATATTATACATGTATTAATATTGGGTTTATATTGTGTGTATATGCAGTTTTGGGGGTGTATGCATTTGTAATTTTATCTTCATGATTTTAATTAGATCAGAATCACAAGACTTTTATAATAAAATTCACAAGTGATAAAATGTGACATTCAAAGGTGACATTTTATAATTACATTTTCTGACTATCAACAAAAATGAATAAGAAGTATTTCTCTTTAATATAGATGTACAGTGAAACCCCTCTACTGAAGACACCCTGAAATGAGGACACCCCTGTAATCAGGATGCTTATATTGCTGCAATAGAGAGGTTCCACTGTATACACATAATACAGTTATATATTACGTTTATCAGTGAAGTATCAGAGATCTGGTTGGAGTGTTTTTCACTTAATTCTTAGCCCTGCATTAAATACATTTTGACTCCAACTGTCCATTTCATAATGTATTAAAATAATTATTGTAATTGTAATTAATTTTATCATGTACGGGAAAATTTTGCAGGTATTTACACAAACTATATAGTGTACATATATACTACACATGTATATGATTTTAATTATGTAATATATAATATATATTTATTATAGCTATGCTACGTAATACCGTCTCATATTGAAAATAAAGGTTTATATTATATGGATACTTACATATGTACAGTTTTCAAAAGAATATCAAATTATATTAAATTATAATAAAATTAATATATACAATAATGTATCAAAAAATATCAGATTCATTATCACTATCTTGAAAGTCATCTTCTCTCCAGTCACGAACTAAAACATCACTTTTCAATTCTTCATTATCACTTCTATTTTTCAAATCTTTTTCTCTATTTTTAATAAGTGTATCGGGTTGTCGTGTGATCCACACCTTCTCCTGTACATCAGTGTGTTGATTTAAATAAACCTGCTTTTGGAAACTTTTACTGTGTTGAAGATTCTTTTCTTCATTAGTATTATTGTCTTTCCCCGTTTTGTCTATCACACCTTCCTCCTCCTCCATCTCACCTTCTTCACTATTTTCCTCCTCTTCTTCCTCCAACTCATCCTCTTCTCCATTCTGCTCCTTCTCTGTCTTCATCTCACCCTCTCCACCATTTTCCTCCTTATCTTTCTCCATTTCACCATTTCCCCTATTCTCTTTTCCTTCCTCCTCCTTTCCTGACACTTGTGATAAAACGTAATAAGGCAGTAATTTTGGGAAAGGAGATGCAGTCTGAACTCTTGATATACACAATGTAACATCCGCTAAATCTTTCCCCGCAAGTGAAATATTTTTAGTAGAAATAGAGACATTGTCATCGCTGGGGTCTCCTAAACGTAATTTTTCCAGTAATGAAGGATGAAGCATAGCTTCAATTGGAACTGATTCTGAGCTCTCGTTAGAATAATTTTCTGTTCTAATTTGTGTGTCATTTGAGAGTGTGGTTGATGAGGGTGTGTGATTGAGGGGTGCAGTTTGTTGTAATGAAGAGATTGAGTGATGTGGTTGACTCTTTATACTTGGTTTACGAGTAAATAGTAAACTGAAATAATAAAAAAATAAATGTATTGATATAATTATCTATTTGACCTTCCAATTCATTCACTCATTGATCTATCCATCCATTCATTCATCTATTTATCCATTCGTATATCTATCCATCCATACATGTACGTACGTCAAGTAATTACCTGTAATCAATACATCCATCTACCCATTTATTCCTCAAATACAATCAATCAATTCTTCTACATTGTGTCTACATGTACACGTATCCATTCTCCTATTCACAATCCATCCATCCATCCATTCATCCATCCATCCATCCACCCATCCATCCATATGTACCTTTTATTATCTGAAACAAATAAACTTGTCTTTTGTAAATCTTTAGGAAACATATTTGAATGCTTCCAAGGAGGTTGAACAATTACTTCACAATGGTGGGCATGGCTTTGTTGTTTTAGTTTCATTTTACGTTTTCGTATCATAGACTCATTCAGTGGAAATGATTTGTTATTGGGAGGTGAGGTGTGTGAGGGAGGAGAAAGCGGAGGTTGTGAATGTAAATGAGGCTAAAGAAAAAAAGAAATATTAACTAAATAATTAGTGAACTATTATAATACTTGATAATAAAATCTAAACTAGTTATGAAGTTATGTAATTACAATAGTGGTAGTTCCATCATTCAATTCATGAGCCACAGCTCTCTAGTTTCTATTCAGTCAGAGGAAGCAGATCATACAAGAAGCTTAATAAATGTTGTTCCTGAAAAATAGAGGAATAGCGAGTATTCAAAGAGAATTAAGGCCTCATGAATTGGCTAATGAAAATACCAAAGTTTCCACATCTGGTCCATATAGATTACCTGTGGTGGTTTCCAAAACATGTTTTGAACACATTTTAGATAATGTCTCTTCCAAATACTATTAGGATCAGCTAGTGAAGGAGGAGAAGGGAGAAACCAACCATATCGTAAACACTTGGGTTTCCATAACTGATTATGTTGAGACAAGTAATGCCAATACCAACACACCTACATATATGAGTATTACTATGTACATATATAATAATTATAATTTAGTTATCTATAATTATAATACTATTGTCTGCCTATCAAATTCACCTGCAATAAAGACCTTGACGTGTGCACATTGTGTGATGCAATAAAAGGAGGCGTTGCATTTTGACATTAAATTTGACGTTTGTGTGTAAAAAAGAAGCTTTGAGAATAGATGAACAATAATCAGCGACAGAATTAGACAAAGAGAAATTAGAGCTCTGGAGACAGTAGTAGAAAGAAAATTCAGAAGATAGAAATACATGTATAGACAAACACGGACAACACTAATTGATATAGAGAGAGAAGGCAAGCTAACATCTGATAGAGATAGACATAGAATGAGCCTGCAGTGTACTACACTTAGAAGGTACTACACAATAGTACGCATGCTTAGCTTAAACCACCGAAGGCGGTATTTAGCTACAAATCATAATTTAGTTATATGTACATGTATAAAGTTATTTAGAATGTACAAGCGATTGATTTTATTACCATTTAACCATTCATCCACTGATCAATCGATCTATCATCCATTTGTCCCTCCATCCATCAATCCATTTATAGTTGTTAATACTCACTTGTGAAGCTCTACATAATGATCGTGGATCTAAGTACGATAATATCTTTAGACTCAAATGACGAGGTAAGATTCTAGTGAAATCTTCTCGTATATCCACGATAGGAGGAGGAGGAGAGGGGAGTAGAGGATGGATGAGTGAGTGAAGAAAGAGAATATCATCATCTGAGAGATTGGAGAGAACAAACTCTGCAAGCTGCCATCTTTGATTCACACTCCATACAGAATACTAGAAGGTGGAATAATAACTACCAATGGACTCCTTAAAATCATCTTTATGCCTCTTTTTACATTTTAGACAATGTTAATATTGGGTCAATAGACAAAAGGGGACTGTTCTTGATCAATTATATTAGTAATAATCAATATTTATATATTATAAATATCATCAGTACGTATTGTTGAGACAAATCGTAAATCAAATATTAGTTAAAATCATGTAGAAAAAACAGCGCCTCAAGTGGGTGTTGTATATTAAAATTCTATACACTTTATCTTTCTAAAGACGCAGTGTGTCCTCAAGTATGGGGTGCGTCTGACGCACCCCATACTTGAGGACACACTGAGTCACACAGCCACTCTACATGTTCCAAAGTTCTTTCTACATGTTCCAAAGGTTTTAAACAATGACAAATCCAAACATACCCATTTTTTGATTAGATCCAATCTTTCCTGAAAAATCTGTGAAGTAAAATAATTGTATACCCAGTAAAAAAAACAAAAGTAACCAATCTACTGAAACTATGAATATATTTACCTTCTGATTAGCTATTTTATTGTGTTTAGGTGTCCATGTACTCTTCTCTCTTAAGGTTGGAGGTATATCAGTTGTTCCTAAAGACATTGTTTAGTTATTCTATTTAACGCCCAAACCCACACTCACATTCTATTTAACGCCCAAACCACACCTTCTATTCTATTTAACGCCCAAAACCACACCTAGTATTCTAATAAGAGCGCACCCTATTCTAATTAGAGCCCACACACCATCTCTTTTGCGCATGCGTGTGTAGCACGTGGTCCTTGAAGAAGGTCTGACAGCATGGATGAGAAAGAGAAAGAGTAAGTGTATATTTAATCAAAATGAATCGTAAGAAAGAGATATATATTAATAGTCTGTCTAAAATAAAACAATTATACATATGATTCTTTTAATGCTAGACCTGTAGAGGCTCCTGTAGAGGCTCCGGTGGTTGCACCTCTTCCTAAAGTACCAGAGACTTTATTAAAGAAAAGAAAGAAAGCTCAAGCCATTAGAGAAGCTAAGACAAAAGCTAAGAAGGCAGCAGCAAAAGTGAGAAGAATAAATTATTTAGTTTTAAAATGGTTATTCAGTTATATTTGTTGAATAGTAATCAATGAGTAATGGCCACTCAACGGTACCTCTGAAAGGGGATGCTACTAGTCCAAAATTTGTATGAGTGTTTCTACTTCAAGTACGATCGTGCTTCTTTAATATTCTTTTTAGTGATTGTTAACCTGTGTTTGTCCAACTGACTTGTTCTTCATTGCGTTATGTCATACATTTCATAGTACAGTGCAATACAGTATAGTATGTGATGTGTGTCTCAGAATGGACGTATTACTTGGTACTATACACATCATAGTAGCATACTGTACTTAACTGCTATTTTGTACTTGTGTTGTATTGTACTGTAGTAGCTATACAATGCTATACTGTAATATACGAGATACCAAATGATCTGTATAGCTAAATGTAAAGTGGTTCGTTCACTATAATAATAGTCTTTGTTATTGATAAGTTACAGTATAATCATGTATTGACCTTAAGACATTATACTATACACTATATTACATACAAAGTCATCACATAATTTTGAGGACGCGAGTGTGAACAGAGTTTAGTATATACATTTGTCTTGCGTTACACAGGTTCGTAAAGCTCAAAGAAAACAGATCTTCAAAAGAGCTGAGAGTTATGTCAGAGAGTATAGACGTATGGAATTTCATGAGATTAGAATGAAAAGATTGGCAAAGAAGAACGGAAACTTTTACATACCTCCTGAACCGAAACTAGCATTTGTTGTCAGAATAAAAGGGTAAGTAGAATGATTGACCCTATTATTAACTAATACATTGTAAATTAATCAATCAATCTTTGATGAGTAGCCATCTGTTTTCTATCTCTTCGTCCATCCAACTATGATCTGTATTATCCATTCATTTGTCAATCCAGTATCCATTCTTCTGTTCATTCATCCATACCATCTATCCATCCATCCTTGTCAATCCATCATCCATCATCCATCATCCATCTATCTTGAGCCTATTATTAATTGTGTCCACTAAATTTAATGATTTTTTAATGCTCAGATTTAGAGCCACACCTTATATGCCTAATCGAATGATGACGAAATATATTTTTTCATGTTCACTTATTTTAGCGATTGTTACATCAGTTGCTAAAATTTTTAAATTAGTCCACAGAGACTTAAAGTATTCATTGTCTACCTGTTTATCCATTCATTCATCATTATCTTTCTCAATTCTCTGCTCAGCCATTTTTTTTCTATCTATCCTGTCTATTTATTCATGTATCCATTCCTCTAGTATTATTGGAGTCAGTCCCAGAGTCAGGAAAATACTTCAGTTGTTGAGACTACGACAAATTAATAATGGAGTATTTGTGAAGATTAACAAAGCCACTTACAACATGTTGAAATTAGTAGAACCATATATCGCATGGGGGTGAGTAGACAATCTGTTAATAATCTTATAATCCAAATGACATTATTACTACATGACTGTTACGATCACTAGAAATTAACCAGTACATCTAATTATCAATGCATAGCTAAGATATTAATAAGATATTTTGCTGCAAATAATTTTGATCATTTTGTGAAATCATAAGTACCAAAGGCTTATAGTTCATGGTTCAATTAGAATTTCGAGAGAACACTAAAATGCTCACGGTTGCTACAAACAACATTTTTGATCAAAAACACTGCAGAAACATAACAAGAACATCACTATGTAACTATAGGAACAGTTTCAAAAAAATCTTTTTTCCAGTCAGAAAAATAAGTATCAAGGCTATAGCTCATGGTTCGATTAGAATTTCGAGAGAACACTAAAATGCTCACGGTTGCTACAAACAACATTTTTGATCAAAAACACTGCAGAATCATAACAAGGACATCACTACGTAACTATAGGAACAGTTTCAGAAAAATCTTTTTTCCAGTCAGGAAATAAATACCAAGGCTATAGTTCATGGTTCGATTAGAATTTCGAGAGAACACTAAAATGCTCACGGTTGCTACAAACAACATTTTTGATCAAAAACACTGCAGAATCATAACAAGGACATCACTACGTAACTATAGGAACAGTTTCAGAAAAATCTTTTTTCGTGTGAAATCATAAGTACCAAAGGCTATAGTTCATGGTTCAATTAGAATGTCGAGAGAACACTAAAATGCTCACGGTTGCTACAAACAACATTTTTGATCAAAATCACTGCAGAAACATAACAAGAACATCACTATGTAACTATAGGAACAGTTTCAGAAAAATCTTTTTTCGTGTGAAATCATAAGTACCAAGGCTATAGTTCATGGTTCGATTAGAATTTCGAGAGAACACTAAAATGCTCACGGTTGCTACAAACAACATTTTTGATCAAAAACACTGCAGAATCATAACAAGGACATCACTACGTAACTATAGGAACAGTTTCAGAAAAATCTTTTTTCCAGTCAGAAAATAAGTACCAAGGCTATAGTTCATGGTTCGATTAGAATTTCGAGAGAACACTAAAATGCTCACGGTTGCTACAAACAACATTTTTGATCAAAAACACTGCAGAATCATAACAAGGACATCACTACGTAACTATAGGAACAGTTTCAGAAAAATCTTTTTTCGTGTGAAATCATAAGTACCAAAGGCTATAGTTCATGGTTCAATTAGAATGTCGAGAGAACACTAAAATGCTCACGGTTGCTACAAACAACATTTTTGATCAAAAACACTGCAGAAACATAACAAGGACATCACTACGTAACTCTAGGAACAGTTTCAGAAAAATCTTTTATCCAGTCAGAAAATAAGTACCAAGGCTATATATAGTTCATAGTTCGATTAGAATTTCGAGAGAACACTAAAATGCTCACGATTGCTACAAACAACATTTTTGATCAAAAACACTGCAGAATCATAACAAGGACATCACTACGTAACTATAGGAACAGTTTCAGAAAAATCTTTTTTCGTGTGAAATCATAAGTACCAAGGCTATAGTTCATGGTTCAATTAGAATGTCGAGAGAACACTAAAATGCTCGTGGTTGCTACAAACAACATTTTTGATCAAAAACACTGCAGAATCATAACAAGGACATCACTACGTAACTATAGGAACAGTTTCAGAAAAATCTTTTTTCGTGTAAAATCATAAGTACCAAGGCTATAGTTCATGGTTCAATTAGAATGTCGAGAGAACACTAAAATGCTCACAGTTGATACAAACAACATTTTTGATCAAAAACACTGCAGAATCATAACAAGGACATCACTATGTAACTCTAGAAAATAAGTACCAAAGGCTATAGTTCATGGTCCGATTAGAACAACATTTTTTTAGAACAACATTTTTGATTGAAAATACTGCAGAATCATAACAAGAACATCACTATGTAAAATGTTTTTTTCCAGTCAGAAAACGAGTACCAAGGCTATAGTACATTGGGTACTTAGTGTCATTGACTGGCTACACAAGGTCAGCATTTGATCAAAATTATTTCGCAGGAAAGTGTTAGGTAATTAGGTAATGCACATGTATATATGGTATCTCTAATTAAAGACACTTAGGATTACATGTAGCATTTGAAGGACACTTATCTTTGAGAATACATTAGATCTACATGCACATGAAGGCACTTCACTCGTACAACTACATTTACATGTACAGTATATGTCAATGTAAAGTTAACATTCCATTTTGTACTACACACATTCTACACTTTGGTAGTACGTAAAATATTGGTTAAAGTTAAATATTCAGTGATAGATTGAGTGTACGGAACGATTTATATAGGGGAAAAATTGACGGTTGAGTATTCACTAAGAAAACTGAAGCTTCACATTTGTAAAACTGAACTTGAGGAGTTGTCTCCATACTCACCAGTCCTAACTTCGAAGCGAGATTGGAGCCTTTCCTAACATCTATGAAGGCCGGAGAATCTGATACAATTTGATCGTCTTTAGCAGTCGTGCCCATCTTTGTCAAGACAGAGCCTTAACCTTCTAGAATATCAACTTTGTTTAGATCTAAATTCTTCTGAGAGAATGTAAAAATAAAATTGGGGCCGTTTGGCTCGTTAGCCACGCCCATATTTCAGCAATGATTAATAAACGTTAATTAAACATTTAAATGCAATTAAACCGTTTCAACACAACATTAACAGTATGATACAATCAGTTTCGTACTACAGTCGTTCTACAAAAACGAAATGTTAACTTTTTATTGACTTATACCGTAGCTCCTTTTAAAAAGAGGTTCTCTACTCTCATGTATCTATTATCATTTCTTATTTATTTCAGTTATCCTAATCTGAAAACAGTACGAGAGTTGATTTATAAACGTGGATATGGTAAGATAGATCGTCATAGACGTACAGCTCTCACTAGTAATGCTATCATTCATAAAATTTTGGGAAAATATGATATTATATGTATGGAAGACTTGATACATGAGATATATACAGTGGGACCAAACTTCCAGAAAGCTACTAACTTCTTGTGGCCGTTCAAACTTAGCAATCCTAAGGTACGTCAAATATTACCTATTTTGCAATAAAGACCTTTTCCAAATACATGTACCTCTAAATGTAGTGTTGTCTTAGTAGTTAACTATAGTTAAATCTCTTTTAGTAAGGCATTGTGACTTTCTGTTGACTAAACTATTACTAAATTACAGGTCTATTGACATGGCAATACCTACATGTGTATATGTACATGCCATTGTGGCTGCTTACTTTCTAAGCCATGGCGGCTGATTGTTATTTTTCTAAGCCATTGTGGCTGATTGTTACCTTTCTAAACCATGGCGACTGATTGTTATTTTCTAAGCCATGGTGGCTGATTGTTATTTTTCTAAGCCATAACGGCTGATTGTTACCTTTCTAAGCCATAGCGGCTGTCTTTCTAAACCATGATGGCTGATTGTTATTTTTCTAAGCCATGGCGGCTGATTGTTATTCTAAGCCAAGGTGGTTTCTTTAATATTTTCTAAGCCCTTTGTGGCTGTGTTTTATGAATTTTCTAAGCCATGGCGGCTGATTATTACCTTTCTAAGCCATATGGCGGCTGATTGTTTGTTTGTTAATTGTTTCTATGCCTTTTGCTAGCATGCTAGGCATATGATTTTTCACGTATAACTTAATAAAATGAACATTGCCCAATAATTGGCACTTTTAGTTAGTTAACTAAAACTAAAACCCTTTTAGTAAGCCTAATATTATTATAGTTAATTAACTATAACTATACTAAAGTAGTTATTATTATTATACTAAAACTAGGGCTGAAACGAATACTGCAATATTCGGACATTCATTTGTTATTTTGGTATTTGAATGTATTTTTTGGTATTTGATTATACGTTTAATGTTTACGCATGGCACAGAAAACACGTGCAATTATTAAGGATGACGAAAAAGTTTCTTGCTTCATGTTACTGGTTTTCTAGGCTTGTAGATCAGCAAATGAACAGTAAGAACACAGAGGTTGCTGTTATAAACATATCTATTGTAACTACTTACTTAATGATGAGCAAGCAAGCGAATATTCATTTCAGCGTTAGTAATGTAATTAAGTTTGTTAATTAATATGATTGTCTCATTTTTAGGGTGGCTGGAGAAAAAAGACCAATCATTTTATTGAGGGTGGTGACCATGGCAACCGTGAACATTTCATTAACAAACTTGTTCAGAATATGAATTAGCTATTAATGATATCGTGTTTAGTTGGATTTTGCATCATGTCAAAAAAATACAGATTTGTGTAAATTTTATTTCGTTTTGAGAAAATGTTTTGGATCTCGAATGATAGTTACCAAGATTGCCACTAGGTTACCATGGTGATCGACAAGAAATGGATTTGATTATGTTTACTATCAGTTCATTAAAAGTTGATTTAAATGCAGTGGATGAGACGAGGAAATCAGTCACTAACTAATACAGCGAGTGGAACCACTATTTACTCTTAAGACCCATGACACTGTTGGAAGATTGAATGATGAATCACATACATGTTTAAATGTACTTGAGAACGGCCATTAAAATATTAGAAAGTGTTGTTGCCATCATAAGTAAAACAGTAAGGAATGGAGACATTTCGAGTAGAACGTCAGTAGTCCTTGATGTAACCATTAAATAAAATCCATACCCAACAAATGATACTGCTTTCCAGGTCTAATCCCACATGGGTTACATGAAGAAACAAGCTCAGTAAATTATTAGTATATTATCAGGATATTGCACATACATGTACATGTACATATAACATGCATATACAGACAAATCATGTACACACATCACTGGAATTTATCAATATCAGAGAATGTATATACGTAATAGTTAGAACACACTTTACCATGATTACGTGTTTTAATGGTCAATCACGTGACACAATATCTGCACTCTGATTGGCCACAGGTCACATGATCAGCAATAAATGATATAATGTACATGTATATATAGTACATAATTATTATGTGCTGACTCAGTTAAGTTGTATGTACATGTAACTGTATATAAAAAATTCATTAAATTCCATAATAACGTGTCCAACCTTCTTTGACAATGAAGGGACAAATAGCAACAAAAGGAGTCTGAAGTTCTGAGCTATTATAAATAAACTTCAAGATAATTAGTAGAAAATCATTTACACATGTACAATCTATAAATTACTATCTGATGTTAGTAATAGTTCCTCTAAAAAAAATTCAACTACTTTTTGAAAATTGTTAATTATTGTTTAATCTTTTGATATCGTTGGATTTGGTGTTGGTAAATTGAGTTGTAGAGGATCGTGAAGACGTTTGATCTCTCCTTCAACTTTGAAAATGGTATCTTTCAAATGATTATATCTGAAAATAGATAGATAGATGGTTACATAGATATATACATGTATATACATTGTACATGTAGATGGATAGATTAAATGAACATGTAGAATTCATTTTGATATACAGTGGACATAGTACAGTACTTGTGCATATATATTGGAATGCAATTACGTCTAGTATACATGTACATGTTTTCATTGTACAGGTAAATACACAACTACACACGTACACGTACTGCAATCATAGTGAAATACTCAAGTATTATACAGTACTATAGTGTTATTGTCCTCCAACTCCTACACTATGGTACTACAGCGGAATGCTGGTACATGTACATTGTGCATTGTGCATTGTACATGTACTTGAGATACAGTATGTACACCAATAGACACATGTATAACAATAGTTATGAGCAGTACATGTACATGTGTGGTAATGTTCTTTTACTCCTACACTACTGTACACGTCAGTCATGGCATTATTGATCACACATATGTAAACTTAATTATGACTACTATAATAGATGATAGTAGCAGACAGTATGTCTCACTTGTCAACATCGGCTACACATACCATGCGATACTTGAGTAAGCATTTCATTAAACAATAATTATGAGCAGTACATGTACACGTGTTTTAATGTTTTACTCCTACACTACTATACACGTCAGTCATGGCATTATTGATTACACATACGTAAACTTAATTATGAATACTATAATAGATGATAGTAGTAGACAGTATGTCTCACTTGTCAACATCGGCTACACATACCATGCGATACTTGAGTGAGCATTTCATTAAACAATAATTATGAGCAGTACATGTACATGTGTGGTAATGTTCTTCTACTCCTACACTACTATACACATCAGTCAATGGACTATTACATTTATTGATTACACATATGTAAACTTAATTATGAATACTATAAGATAATAATCAGTCAGTCTCACTTCTCAACATCAAAGTTTTGACGTTTGGCACTACCATAAAGAAACTTGAGAAACTGTCGATCACGAGCATCTGGATAAGTATAATCCTGTGTGAAGAAATAATACACTGTAACCATAGAAACGGAATATTATATCACATACATGTACATGTAGTACACTGTTACCATAGCAATGGAATAATATATCACATACATGTACATGTAGTACACTGTAACCATAGTAACGAAATATTATATTGCATACATGTACATGTACATGAAGTACACTGTATGAGGTACACTGTTACCATAGTAATGGAATATTATATAACATACATGTACATGTACACTGTAATATTACAATATACATCTACTACATGTACTATAACAATACACATAATATTAGTAGTGTTACCATGGCAACAA